>JSYW01003608.1:0-24620 GCA_000787475.1 Lentinus polychrous
TCGAATCCATCGACATCGATCTCACTGCCCTCGCCACATACTTCCCTGACGACGATGTTCCCGATATTGCCCGTGCTGCCATGGAGGAGGCAGAATCACTCATCGGTCTGTTGGGACTCAGCCCGGAGTCGCTTCATGGAGAGAGTCATCATGTGCAGCTTCCCAGTATTCAGAGCTGGTACTTGCAGGGTGGTCCGTCAGGCGATGATGCCAATGATACCGTAGACAGTGACCCAGAGTCTGAGACCGACGACACCAATGTTGATGACAATGAGGACTACCGCAACGGGGATTCGGATGGTGTTCGGTTGCAACGCGCATTGCATGAGGCGGAATGTTTGTATCGGGAACGCGACATCAAGGCAAGCTCGGATTCGTTGTTGACGCAATACCGGTACCTCTCCTCTGCATCGGCGGCACTCACTATGGAAGATTTACTAGCTGTGTATGTGGATATAACATTTTACGGGTATAACAGTTTGCTAACGTTGTACTTTCAGACATGATTTGCCTGATCTCAACTCAGATGACCTCGAGCAGGTGCTTGATGAGGAGGTGACATCAATTGTGGCCTCTTTACGTCCGCTCATGCTTGAGGATGAGACGGAAAAACCCTTTGGGAAGGGAACTGTTTCGGCTGCAGAGCTTGACCTTGGCACACTGGTTCTGCAACGGTGTCAACACGAAACACGCCAAGCAGCGCAGGGTGTCCGAACGCAGTCATCCAAACAGAACAAACACCAGGGCAATCAGGACATCGTCAGCCGTCGTCAATTGTTCAAGGCGGTACACGAACTCTTGAAAGAGGAGAAGGGGAGAGTGGATCCGCGCCTCGGACAGGCACCGAGGCAATCAGATCGCCTTGCAAGGTGGGAGGGCGCAAAAGAGATGGCTACACCGTCTGGAAACTCACGGAATGCGAAGGTGGTTGCTGATATCAACATGCAAACGGTGAGTCGGTACATCCATTTTTTGCATGACCCAACAATGCAACTTCATCTGCTCACTTCATCTCTCCGCAGGTCTTGAAGCAACGCAAGAACCTATTCATGAAAGCCCAGATCCCTGGTTTGGATATATTGAACACCGCCGGCATATCAACCATCTGCCCTATACAAGTGGGTCGGTTTGGCATCATCTTTACACGAGATGAGAAGGTCAAGATTGGCCGAGGTGTGTCCCTACGAGTTCAGCGGATTTGATGCTAGCCATGTGTACTGACTCCAATCGTCTCGGTCAGTTTGCGCTCTCTATTCAAAAGCCGGTGGTCAAAACGCAAGACACGGATCAGTATCTGCATTGGATAATATTGGCGCAGTTTCAAACATTGCGGTATCCGTTTATGCCCAGATATATGGCCGGGAATTTCGCGAGGAGCAAACTGCGCTCAGTACCGTGCGTTATGACCTTATTGGTGGCTTGTCCTTCCTTGCCCTCATTACTACAAATATTGTTCCGAAGCCTGGGACAGGAGCGTTCACCTTGGCAAAGGATAGCCCTGATTATGTTCTGTTCGAGACACTAAAGGCCAATACTCAGCGTATTCAACAGGCCATGGTGTTGTCACGGAAGCGCAAACAGCGTACAACTTGATGTTATACATATGTATCTTGTTCTAGCTACTGTACATCCCCTAAATACAGACACCGGCTTTCCTGGTATCTCTGGAGTCATCAGGAGCCAGATATCGACAGGAGGAAGTGAGGAAAGGTGAAAACGAACGAAAATAGGCTGAAAATACGAAAAACCCCGAATTTCCTGATCCTAGTCCCAAAATCCCGAGACATTTAGGATTCCGGCCAGAGGCCGTTCCGAAATCCCGAGATGGAGACACCGGAGGTGTCCCGATATAATTGCCCAAATCCTGGAACGGGATTTGGGGGTATTTTCGGGGGTCCTACTCTGCGATTCCTCTACGGAACCCGAGCAGCATGTGTGCCTCGTGGCAAGCCCTCGGGCCTGATCGCGTCTCGCTTAAATACAAGCACCCGCGAAATAAAAAAAACGCGTCTGTGGCTAGCTGTATTAACCTCCTCATCTTCTTCCCTTTGCATCCTTTGCACAGGTCGAAGAATGCCCGCCCAAATCTGTCCTCGACTGAGGACTACGGGTGTCTGTCACGAGCAAGGATGCGAATATAGGCATGACGTTCGCGTATGCGTTCCCTGCGGCGTCGTGTGTATTAACGCCAGAGCATACAATGGCCACATACGAGGGAAGAAGCACCGTTCAAGGACCAACAGCGGCAGGAGGGTCTTCCATTGCTCTGTGTGCACGAAAAATATCCCCGAGTATCAGTGGGACGCGCATGTCAATGGAAGACGCCATATTGGCGACGCTGTCCGCAGAGGTATTCCTTGGGATATCGAGCCAGAAGAGGCGGTTCTCAAGGCGAATGAGAAGCTCTGCGCGGTTTGCGATAGGATTATTCCTCTGAGTTCATGGAGTGCCCATGTCGCAGGGGCACCCCATCGAAAAATGAAGGAATTCATCGCTTACCGCGCGGCCTTCGAGGAGGCCGAACGGAACAAGCATGGCATCAGCGTGTCTGACGAAGAAGAGGGCTTGGATTTCGGCATTGTTGAAACTCAGGAAGCCTTTGCTGGCGTTCGACAGCGAATCTACATTCGGAACACGTCTCCGCATGCCAGAATACAGATTGCGGAGATTCGTTTCAGCTCCCAATTGACCAAGTCCCGATCTAAGTGAGAACCTCTATTACATGTACGAATATCCCCTGTCCTAAATGATGATTTGCGTAGCTTCACTGCAGAACATGATTGGTGGTCCGGATATCTTCAGTACAACCGAGACTACCCTCTTGTCGTCGAATTCACTCAGGAGAATCTCGGTCGATACGAGGACCGCCTGGAACTTGTATTCGAAGATACTATACTCAACAAGCGTTTTGCTATCGTCCGGCCCATCCGTGCGATCGTTGGAAGCCGAGATGACCACGAGCAATTCAAACCACGTGCCCCGTACAAACCTCGCAAACGGTCGCTGAGAGATGAGGAGAGGGAAGTTGTGCCCGGACCACCACCTCCAGCTACTCAAGTCATCAAATGGGCTACGAAGCTCCCATTTGCGGACATCCCGAAGAGCTTAGCAAGAATTTTGGTTGGCGGAGAGCCCATACATGAGGTCGCCGCGACTCTGAAGATGACAGTCCTCCCACGTCATCTGAATGCTCATACATATGCGAGGTACTTCCAGAACTTGCTTTGGACTGAGGAGTTCCGTATGCAGTGAGTATTCACGTAATTGTGGGCTTAGGACACTTGCTCATGGCTTCATAGGCACGACCTGGAAACGTACGACATACCCGACGCTCGTCTAGTCAGGCACGGGGTATACTATCAGTAAGCTGACAGAATGGAATTACACCAACAAGGCGTGTTCCTGACATACCACCAGCCTAGAGGTTCCAGGCCTAGCAGAAAATAGGCCAAGTGTTGTCATTGGTGATTAGAACCAATTCAATGCATTTCCCCGCTTATGCTGATCAGTCACTTCAGGCGATCGTATCCTCGTTCAACGACATGGTTCTGCGAAGGGGCACTGGTTCGAAGGACACGTTCATTTCGTGCGTCTCCTCGAAGTTGGCCTTCGATTCCACGAGTCATTCCACGGGCACACCAGTTCTTCACGTTACAATGTCCGCTTCAAGTTGAATCGTCTCCCATTGCGAAGACAACACGAAGCTCTCCGGACTGCTTTTGCTCCAGAACGATTGTTATTCCCATCCCCGGGACATGCGGCATATCAGAAATACCACATTACTCCGGAGCTGGAGGATTGGATCTATAATGACCTCATTGCTCAAAATCATCAACAGTTGCAGGCAGTTGCTGCCATCACCCAACTCCCACCAGGCTCTCCGCCCTTTGTTGTGTTCGGACCGTGAGTTCTTCCGGATCTCCCAACAATGACTGCGCTCACCATCGAATTGAACGAAAATCAGTCCGGGGACAGGAAAGACGGTGACCATCGTCGAGGCCATCCGCCAACTCGTTCGAATCAACCCGTCGGCCAGGATCATAGCGTGTGCTCCGAGCAACAGCGCAGCGGACCTCATCGCCTCACGCTTGAGTGTTCTCGGTCGCGATCATGTCTTCCGGTTGTACGCCCCGTCACGCGATAAGAAGACTGTCCCCTCAGAGCTTCTCGATTACACCTACCTGGCTCGTTCTCCAGAAGGACTGGAGTTGTTCTCCGTTCCACCGCTGGCGCGCCTCCGCAGATTCAGAGTCATTGTCTGCACTTGCGTCTCAGCTGCGGTCTTGCATGGCGTCGGGCTTCCTCGCGGGCACTTTTCCCATGTGTTCATCGACGAAGCCGGTCAAGCCACAGAGCCTGAATCTATGGTTTCTATCAAGACCTTGTCAGACAACAACACGAACGTCATTCTCTCAGGTGACCCGAAACAATTGGGACCTATCATTCGCTCTCCGGTGGCCCGAGCGTTGGATTTCGAATTGAGTTACCTGGAACGCTTGATGAAGTTGATGATGTATGACGACAGAAAATGGTTCGGAAGATCGTACGTCGACAAGCTCTCAACCATCTGAGATGTCACTGATCACTTCATGCTAGCGTTGTCAAACTCATCAAAAACTTCCGGTCGCATGAGGACATCCTCAGGTTCCCGAACGAAAAATTCTATCGCGGCGAGTTGCGACCGTGCGGAGACATTCGAACAATCCAGTTTTACGCCGGATGGCCACAGTTGCCCAACCCTTGGTTCCCCATCATCTTCCACGCGATTTCGGGCGAGGATCAGAGAGAGGCGTCTTCCCCGTCGTTCTTCAACATTTCGGAAGTGACCCAGGTGAAGAAGTATGTCCAGTACCTGCGAGATGATCGCCACTACAGAATCAGTGAGTGACAACTCAAGTTCGTTGACACTATGATCTTAATTATGTCGCATAGCGAACGATGATATCGGTATAATTGCACCGTATCAGGCGCAATGTGGCCGGATCCGCAGAGCCCTTCGTGATTTCGAGGGTGTCAAAGTGGGAAGCGTGGAGGAGTTTCAAGGCCAGGTGTGTCACCCCGTGTTTGACCAGCTGGCTAGTCCCTGGACCGTACTGATAAGAAATCTATAGGAACGTAGGGTGATCATCATCTCGACTGTTCGCAGCAGCAGGGAGTTTGTTGAATATGACGTGAAACATACCCTAGGATTCGTCGCCAGTCCTCGTCGTTTCAACGGTAAGCGACGGAATCACGGCCTTTCTAGCGGCGAGGAGTTTTCTGACATTGAACACCACTAGTCGCAGTAACCCGAGCCCAAGCGCTCCTAATCATCGTTGGAGACCCGTCGGTGCTCTCCCTCGATCCCCTATGGCGCACATTCATGAACCACATCTATCACAATCATGCTTGGCGAGGGGAGAAGCCAACTTGGGATACTCGCGCAGCTGTCAGAGAAGCAGGTGGGTATTATCAGGACTTGGCTGAGAGCGCAAGGGAAGATATGAACGAGTTCACGAGACGGATGGCCGCACTAACCCTGGGCGATCTGGTCCCACAACTTGAGGACGACGATGCGGATGCCAATGAGGACCGGCCTTGGCGGGAGATGGAGTGAAGATCGTCGCTATATAATCTCATCTAATCTTTTAAATATGTTAGCTGCTATCATTTCATGGTGTTTATATGTTATTCCTGCTTTCAGGATCAATCTTCTGCTTGCCACCCTTGCACCGACGAAGATCCACTTCAAGGTTTGATATGGAATACCAATTATTGCTGTCGAGAATCGACCACAAATAGAGTAAATGGTAGCAGATAGTAGACTCATGCACGAGCGGAACCTCTGAAATACGTGTAAGACACTTCGAGGACCAACGACGGCGGACATACCTGTTTTGCATTGCAGTCTTATGCACTTCCTCCTTCTTTCTGAAGGCAGCGCCTTCGCCATTGAGAGCAGCAATTATTTCCCGCGCTACCCGCTCCTCGACCGTCTGACCTCTCTGTCCCCGCTTGCTGGCCTCCAGAATCCAGTGTATAGCATAACGCACTCGTCGCTTCTCACTGAGAGCTACTGGCTTGACAACAGCCTTGGCACCCTGCCTCCATTGAACGATTCGTACAGCGGGTGCGACCGTACTAACCGCCTCCCTAAGAATTGGCAGCGGTGGAGCTCGGGTGAAAGCATGGAGATGGAGGAGAATCCTTGAAGCACGCCTGGCAGCTTTTTGTCGTTCGCCGTGCTTCATCAACGCATTTGTGAGATAGTGTAGGATAGGGTCTTCAGCTGGGGGAATGTCTATGGGCGTATTGCTCGGTGGTATCGGTCGGACGGGTGCAACGGAAACAGCAGGAGCAGCACTGGACGAAGCTTCCGATACCTGACTACCGGTCGCAGCGTTTGTTTTCGAGATTGCGTTGAAGCCCTCATTTAGCATCTGTGCTTCACCAGATACATTTGACATGGTACGAAGGCCATTGAGCCGAAGCGACCTTGACCATGCTTGTCGGGCTGCTGCTAACATATCTTTAACAAGCGAGATTGAGCTCCAATACTTTGGTAAAGTAAGAGCTAAAATACTTACCAAATGGTATGAACAATTCGGAAAACCACGAGGACCTGCTATGTCGGAATGTAATGTAGCTCGGGTGTAACAGACACGAATTCTTTGAATCTGTCACCAAATGGGACAAGCCTATAGCGCCCGATTCACGTGCTCAGACGCCTGGCTCGGCACGAGGTCATTCAACACCCAACAATTCAATATCTTAGTTGCATGCCACGACCATCCTCGACCATCTGTTCCGTTGTTGACCTTGAGACTACCGCTTGATATGATGCCATCTTTCTCGTTGGAATCAATGGTACTGTTCACATGTAGACGGTGCATACCAGTGATGCACTCCAGGGAACACCGCTGAAATCTGTACACCCTGCTGTTGTTAAGTAAGGTTCCTCAAGTTTGATCAGCACGCACAGGTACTGAAAAATTCTGTAATCTAGTTATTATCTTGTCTGACAAGAATGACTTGGAAGCCAATTAGCGGACGTAGCTTATGCCTGTCACGAGGTTGAAATCTCCCGCACGCTCAGTCTCGATTCCACATGGCACGTCGTGGCTATCCGCTTGTCTTTCTGAGCCTTACAGAGGGATCCGTTCCGTCGGTGTACAATTCACGGTAAGGTCATTAAAAATGGGCCGAAACCTCTCACATTCTGACACGCGCGAAGTGACCATGTCCCTGGCTCGCCATACGGTGGACGTCCGATAACGATGTTCTCCCGAAAGTATCATCTGCGCTCTTGTAGACGAGGTGGGGAACGGCGGCCTTGCATCATGGTTAACATTCATTGCTGTCTATATTTCTCTCAATACATGCGGTGCATCCAACTTCTTTTCGTCATCAGATACCATAACTCGCTTCGGATGTCGTTGCCTACCAAGGAATGCCTTGTTCTTATGAGGGCGAACACTTCCCCAATTTCTGCCTGCGTATCATAGTCGGTCCGAGACAATCGCGCGAACGAGGACGCTATAAGTTGGCCTGACTCCTCGCTGCGTATCTGTGTGGTCGTCCACAGGCCCTGTTCTGCGACCCTCCGGCAGCATCAACCATGAAACACGTCTTCTTGCCTTTTTCTCTGCTCTCGGTTTTGCCCGCATTGTCTGTAGGTGCTTCCGCTGCACCCCAAGCAGATCCCTGTGCGAAAATCGCCGGACAACAGTTCGTGGTTCCCAAGGATGCACTGGCTTGTCTGAAGTCATTCCCCTTCAACGCTACCTTACACCAAAATGTCATCACCAATGTTGCCAGGGTCTTTGACTTCTTCACATTCGAAGACTTCTATTTGAATTCTCCCCCTCCGTTCCAGGAATCAACGGCCAACGTCCGTGCCGAGATTGCTCGTATCAATGGGACGGTGTACAAGGTCTGTAGAAGAGTACCAGCACCCTGAGCACTGACGTTTAAATCAGGTTGACAGACCGACTACGATTTCAACCGAGCTGTTTACAACTTTACGACTCAGCTGAACGACGGACACACTCGTATGTGAAGATCATCCCTGCTAGCTATTCATCTCCAGCTCACTATATCTCAGGCTGGTTCCCAAATTGTTACACTACTTTCCAGAACATCCTGCCCGCGCCCGTCGTCAACCTCGAAGAAAACGGTCAACAGAACGTCTTCATCGCACCCGATGCCGTGGAGTTCATTAGTCTCCTCGGAGCCAACTTTACCAACCACTTCGAACAAATCGGGTTCAACTGGCAACGACTCGCCGGGGCGAAGGTTCTTGAGATCAACGGTCAAGATCCATTCGACTACGTCGACAACATCGCAAGAACGGAGTCGGGGAATTTCTTAGATCATGGTGTTCGCGTCAACAGCGTTTTCACAAGCTATCGAATCTCCGGCACGGACTTCTCACAACGTCTCGGTGACCTCGCTGGGCCTGCCTTCCCAGATCGGGATTCTTTGACATTCAAACTCATTCCCGTCAATTCGACGAAGCCGGAGACGGTCACCGTCCCCTATCTCGCTACTTATCTTGGAGCCCCTTTTACAGATCAGGCATCCTTGTAAGTGATTTCAACCGTTAGCAGGCGGAAAGAGTGGCCTACCTTCACGCTGGTTCTAGCTGGCAAGCCAACTGTGCAGCCACACCCGACACCAATGGCGTCGATCTCAGGTCCGCCGGTTTTGAGGGCAACCGTGCGACTAAGAAACTGGCTCGTGCCGTCATTATAGACAAGGAACCTGGGAACGGCGTCGCCTTGCCTGGCCCATTCATTCCCAGAGTGCCCCCTGTCAATGGTAGCACCGGCGTCATCAAGTCATTCATCCTTCCGGACAAAAAGACAGGCGTCGTATGTATCTTCCAGCAACGGATACTCAGCATTGACATCTGAGCTGATCATATGAATGTTGTTTCGTCTAGATGTTTGTTGGTTCATTCGAGGGCGACTTTGTACAATTCCAGACGGACACCGTTGCTGCTATCAATCAGTTCAAGGCTTCGGGGGTCACCCGCTTGTTGCTTGACTTGACGGATAACGGAGGTAAATACGAACAACAAGGATGGCACACGAGTGTCACTTATGCGGGCATTAGGCGGGTTCGTTTGCCTCGGGCAATTCTTGCATCAATACTTGTCAGGCAGCAAGGTCGGCTATCCGTGAGTTACACTCATAGAGGTTTCGTTGCCTAAAATATTACTCACGACTCCGACTCTTTCAGAGGGTTTGTCTCTACGTCGAGAGCGAACCCTCTTGCGAAGAGGATTCTCCATGCCGATATTGCCTTGGGTAATACAGATCAGATTACATTTTATAGTCCAGACAATTGTGAGTAATGCTGATGGAATGTGGGGTCTCGCTGTCGCTAATACCGATTTCTGATCAATGAACAGGGGCCTTTCTAAACGACACAGAGATGCCTCTCACATTCGACTACAATGACCCGAGTGTTCCATTCAAAATCAATGGCGTCGTCGACCAGAACTCCATCAGGTTCCATGTCAGTATATTTGTTCATCTCTTTCCCATTCCATAGTGACCTGCTACTCAGGATATCTGTACACCGTTCTCTGTTCCGGTACCCGAGAACCCTCCTTTCGATCTGGAGTAAGTGATCAAACGTATGCACATAAGGACTCCATACTGAAGCTTTTTACACTTGCAGGAATGTGGCGATTGTCTCAAACGGCAACTGCGCTTCGACTTGCGCAATGTTCAGTACCCTCATGTTCGAACGTCACCAAACAAAGATCGCCATCTTCGGCGGCAAGCCAAACGAGCAGCTGCAGTTCAAGGGTTTGTCTATCCTCACTTAGCGCTGCTTGACAAGAACGATTCCCAACTTGACCTTCTGCTTCAACTGACAGGTATGGCTGGAAACCAAGTCTTGGAATGGTCTGACCTCGACACCGAGATCAAGACCGCCGGAGTGAAGAGTGACCCTCTCGCACCTCCGGATTTGTGAGTGATCACGTGCTCGCGTTTTTGACACTTCCACTCACGACTGAGGTGCCTTGACATGCAGGCTCATTGATGGAAATATGAGGTGCGTTCCATTCCAAACGCGCAGCGTACCTGAAAGCATCCGAAGCTGACTGGTATTTCTGTAGAGTCAACTGGAGAACCGGTATGTATTCGTCACGGTAGACTGGGGCTGAATCGGTTTTGAGGGCAGTCTACTTACCCATCATCTCACATGCTAGCTTGGAGCTTCCTCGATGAGAATGTTCCGATAGGTTTGTCCAAGTTTTGTTCGCTCTGGAACTCCACTTGCTGATGCAGTTATATGCATATCTCTAGCATACAAGTCTGAACTTCCGCAATGTAAGTCTCCCCATCGAGCTTCATTATAGACTGCTGTCTAGGCTAAGCATTGATCAATATTCCTCAGTCCGCTTTGCGTACACCAAAGATACGTACAATGACCCACAGAACCTGTGGACTTTCGCGTGAGTAGTGTATTCAGTCCTACCCCTGATTGCGTTATGGACACAATTCTCACCGGGTGCTGAACGATCCTCAGGGCGAGCAAACTATTTTAGTAGACTTTCTCATCCATAGGGTCAGTTCACGCAACGCCTATGGTCAACCTGTGAATGGTTCATGTGTATATGCATGGGGAAGGCCCTTCCGCGCCGGACGATTATCGGGTTTGGCTCGCTGCGTTCCGTTGCATTGGGTATGGCAATAGATGGCAACCCATGAAGCACATTGCTATGTATGACCGGAAATAACATGAGCAACTGCCAGAAACCATGATAGCAAGACTAGACATGCGTAACCTTGTGCGCAAGATCCCTGGCCCTAATACTACGATTGGTCCGTATCCTATATACGAATTTTGTGCTCTTTTCGTCCTTCAACTGCACTCTTCCTGTAAGCTACAATGGCACAAAGGGACAATGAAGCAAGAACTAAAGCCCAAGAGTAAGGAAGAGTTAAAGGGGTATTCTTTTTAGTCCGTTGCAAGAGAGAAGAAACGAGGGTGAGAGTGCAAGCGAGGCGAGAGAGAGATTATAACTGAAACAACTTGACAACGAGCTTGAAAAAAAGGCAATATATAATATACGTGTTAGGTGCGACTGAATCAGAGATAGAAAAATCAACGAGGCGACCGTCTTGAATCGCCCTGCGATCCCCGCGGTGAATGGCTCGAACTCCTCGAACCATGCCTCCGTACATCCGCCGAGCGTAAATGAGTCCGTTCGTCTACCTCATCGTCATAATCCTCTTCACCGTCAACTTCAGGTAGCCTCTCCAATCCTACGCCATCTTCCAATTCATCTCCCTCATACGCACTAAAGAGCGTTGCACTCCGATGTCCAGACGATCTCCGCGCGTGACCTGATCCGCCTAATGGTGTTCCGGCTGTGCCGTTCCACCCGTCTATTGACATTCGTCCTTGTATGCTTAGTCGCGGATTCATCAGACCACCTTCCAGTGCGGAATGTCCGTTGGCAGCTGCGTGTCCTGCTGGTTTCCGTGAGATTTCGAGAAGGTGAACTCCGATGAAGGTTATGATGAAGCCGGCGAGGAGGGATACCGCGTTTCCAGGCTCATTGGTGTTGAAGCCTTGGAACAGGATGATGGATGCAATCAGAGTGCATGTCGAAAATCCGACATAGTACAAGGGGTTGACACTATAGAACGATATAATAAGTAAGAGAATAAAAACAACCGGGATCACGAGACTTACACGTTTGTAGAGAACGTGTCCAGCGCTTTGTTGAAGTAATTCATCTGGACGAGGATGCACAATGCAACGGAAATACCGAATACGTATGTACTCGGGTGCGTGAACTGGTTATTGCCAGCGAATGTGAGTTTCACGGCTACACCAAACCCCTTGATCGCCATAACTGATATCGAGCCCACAATCGAGCAAATGGAGATGTACACCAGGGGATTTGAACGGCCGTATCGAGGAACTACGGCGTATATCATGACCAGCGTGAACACCAGTGCAGTGAAACAATACAGGAGGAAGCCTTGTTTTCACATTCGTATCAAGAACATCACGGTCGGTCAAATTGTGTAGGAACATACCTGGTTGAACGGCGTAGTGTAGGATCTCGTCCACCGTTTGCACATCTTTGTCTTCTGGAGCATGTAATACAATGATGAGGGAGCCGAGCAAGCAAAGCGTGCAACCGACACGACCAAGGTGACCGAGCTCTTCGTTGAGCAGAAAAGAGGCAAGCACAGCACTGAGAGGCGTCAAGCTCACCAAATCCTGGATGGGGGACGTTCGTAACTCACCCAATAATGACACTGAGCGCACCCAATGGTGTAACCAATATTGGAGGAGCGAATGTGTAGGCAGCAAAATTCGCAACTGTACAATGTCAAGAATTGGGCTAGCGGTGACCTCTGAAGAGAGCCATACCTTCACCAAGGACCACTGTTTATCACGTTCATTTACGGCGCGCATTGGAGTTGTCGTCGAACTTACTAGTAACCATTCCTGCCCACCATATTGGATTCCTGAGGTATGTGTAATTGTCCGAGGCCTGGGTGTAAGCGGACCGTTCTCCGGCATCGTTTAGACCCTACGAGCAGGGTGAGATTATGTTCCAGCAATTCGGAGGTATCTCCTAACCTTCTTGGTAATAATGAAACTTGTTCCTATCGCCAGTGAACTAGAGACTGCTAATACCAGTCCGATATATTTGTCCTCGACCATTTCGGGACGATGGAGGTTCGAAGTCGTGTGCGGGCTATCCCCTGGATTTCTTTGATCGATGCAAGCGTAAAGGAGGGAGACTTTGGTCGTAAAATTTTATGATATGTTTGAATCTGAAGGGGGAGTTTCGAGGAGAGCCAGGGTGTCGGGAGGTGAATGAGGGCTAAGACGAAGGTAGGAAGCGTGCCACGCAGAGTCGATGACCGGAATATTCACCATTCGGCGCTCAGCGTCCGGAAACCCTACACTGGGGTTAGTCGAGGTTCGGTCATTTTGGTACACCGTACATTGAGGCTACAAGATGCGAGTGTATAATGCACATTCCATTTGTCCAAGAGAAAACATACGCCATATCTACATTCTTGGTACAAAAACCGAGCAGGTTGAGCGTAGATTGTTGTCAATGGCCTTAGAAATTGAACTCGACGCTACGGAGTTTCCGGGGTCTCTTCCAAGCTTTATAGCATGGCGAGCCGGATCTCCATTTGCAGGAGCTGTATTCGGCTGGATGATTCGTGCACTTGCTGGGTTCAGTGGGCTGACTTCCACGGTTCGCATCTACCACAGTGCTTATCGGTGGTCTTGGAAGGGATCTCTGAGTACTCGACCCTTTACAACCATGGGCGCAGCTGGCACGCAGACAGTCAACACGACAAAGCGTCTTGAGGCTCTTCGGAAGTTGATGCAGAAACCCGAATTCGATGTAACTGCCGTAGTCATCCCTAGCGAAGATCAACGTACGTTGAATATGCTGGATATAGCTGACAGGCATATAGATCGAACATCTCCTAGATTCGAGCGAATACATAGCAACCTGCGATGAGAGGCGCGCCTTCATCTCTGGATTCAACGGATCTGCAGGTAGGAAGATCCCCAATATCCAGCATGCGATCCTAACCAAGGGCGTGATCTTGACAATATGTGCGATAGGTACTGCCATTGTGACTTTGGAGGACGCGTTCCTCTTCACAGATGGCCGGTATTTCCTACAAGCGGAGCAACAACTTGACCAGTATGTGACGGTCGTCCCAGGGGATAACTATGCAAGATCTGACTTTTGGTAGGAATTGGACCCTTATGAAGCAGGGTCTTCCAGGTATAGACTCGTGGCGCGACTGTGGCTCATACACTTTCTAATAAACCTAATAGATGTCCCGACGTGGCAAGAATTCTTATCCAAGGTACGACGCTTGAATCCGGAGTAACTTAAACGCAGCCTCTCATTCGCAAATAGAAACTGGACCAACACAACCGCATAGGCGTTGACCCAACGTTGATTACAGCCGGTTCGTTTGCAGAGTACTATCGGCCAGAACCCTCCTGTAATACCCCCACAGTCGACGCAGAAAGCTTGGAAACATCGCTCAAGAGTCAAGAGTCTCACTTAGTTTCGTTGAGCCAGAACATTGTAGACCTCGTATGGGAGGACCGACCACCAAGACCTGCCAACAAGGTGTTCCCTCTCGATGTCAAGTACTCAGGTATGAAGAGAGTCTTTCCCTCGCCCAGAAATACCAATTCGCAACCTCACGGACCACGTTTAGGCGAGTCTCACGATGACAAGATCCATCGCCTCAGGGAAGAGATTCGCAAGAAAAACTACAAAGCATTCGTGGTCAATATGCTCGATGAAGTTGCCTGGCTATTCAATCTTCGTGGCTCTGATATCGACTATAACCCGGTTTTCTTTGCTTATGCTGTCGTTACTCTGGAAACGGTTGTATTATTCGTCAACCCTGCTCAGGTAGATGACACGGTTCGCGGACATCTAGCAAGCTCGGTAGAAATCGCCCCATACGAAGAGTTCTTCAAGTACTTGCGAGGACTCGGCGCTCAGTTGAACCTCAGCAAGGGATCAGTCCGTCCACACCTTCTGGTGTAATCTTACATTCACTGATTTCACATGAACAGCAAGTATTGCTCGGCGATAAATGCAGCCTTGCAATCGCAGAAGCTATAGGACGTGTACGTTCTTACTTTTGAGTCCTGGCGCATGGCAACTGCTACACAGGCTGGTGTTTGGCTCGGGTTTTGCTGACAGTAGATATCCATTCGCGTTATGAAGGATAATATTGTCATTGCTCGGTCTCCTGTTGCAGACTTGAAGGCAATCAAGAATGAAACCGAGGTGGAAGGTATTGATATCATTACTCCGTCTCTTACAACTGTCGCGTTGACTAGAAATTGGATTCTCGTATCGATAGGTTTCAGACAAAGCCACATCCGTGACGGTGTTGCACTTGCGCGATACTTCGCTTGGCTCGAAGAGCAACTGAATAATGGTGCCACACTGAACGAAAGTGAAGCAGCGGACAAACTCGAAGAGTATCGCAAGTACGTACATTACATTGACTCTGTGGTCGGAGCCTTGTGTAACATATTTTGTGCCAGAGAACTCGATCTCTTTAAAGGACTGTCATTCCCTACTATTTCCGCCACAGGTCCCAATGGAGGTATACTGACTAGACCATCTCTTTGAATATAGCATGATCTTCTGACTCGTATTTCCAGCGATCATTCACTATCAACCTGACCCCACAGATTGTGCCATTGTTCGGAAAGATCAGGTATGGGCACCGCTACAACTTACCAGCATCACATCATGCTGACTGTTCTACGTCTTTGCAGATCTACTTGTGCGATACTGGAGGTGAGTAAATCAGGCTCTCATGCCACGACTCACATTCCTAAATCCATGGATTCTGCATAGCGCAATTCCTTGACGGGTAAGTTAACCACATAGCTCTAACGCCCCCCTCAATGTCTCATCGTATTCTTAGCACGACGGACGTAACGCGCACTTGGGTACGCAGCAGGATAGTCATCCTTACTTACCCCTACTTACTAAATTACATCATCAGCACTTCGGTACCCCAACCGCGGAAGAGAAACGCTCCTTTACGCGAGTCCTGCAGGGTCATATTGCCATCGACACGGGAGTTTTCCCGAATGGAACTACGGGTGCGTATGGTGTATATTTGGACGCACTGCTAGGTGCTGACCATGAACTATATGTGCAGGCTACGTGATGTAATTTTTGTTGCACCATTCTAGATTCGCTGGTACTGGTTACTGATGTCTTGCAGTGATTCGTGGGCTCGGAGACCTCTATGGGCTGACGGAATAGGTACGTGCAAGCAAGCATATATTCAACCCCTGATCTGATTTACACTTGACAGATTATCGGTAATGTCTGCTTTGCCCTGTCACTGTAGCAGTACGACTGATTACATAGCAAGACACGGCACAGGCCACGGTGTTGGTAAGTACCAAGAACGTTCACTCAGTGCGGTGCTGATTCGTGCCCTCCAGGACACTTCCTCAACGTACACGAGGGTAAGGTCCACAGTCTTTTTCATGGGATTCAATTGAGAAATATTGTTGACAGGCCCTCACGGTATTGGCGTAAGAATTGCTTACAACAACACCGCCTTGAAGTCCGGCATGACTGTCTCGAACGGTATAAATCCCGATCATCTGCTTGCGAGAGGAATAGCAAACTGATAAGATCCCTCGTAGAACCTGGCTATTACGAAGATGGCAAATACGGTATCCGTATAGAGAATGTCGTCATCGTTCGGGAGGCTCAAACACCCAACAACTTTGGTAACAAAGGATACCTCAACTTCGAGCACGTCACGATGGTAATTTTCCTCTTACACCCGAGAAATGCATGCTGTGAAACTCATGCATCCATATTTGTAGTGCCCGATCCACAAGAACCTGGTCGACACGTCCCTGCTTTCCGCGGCGGAACGAGAATGGCTTGATGCTTACCACGCCGAGGTGTTCGAGAAGGTCTCGCCTTTGCTCAAGAACGATCCCAGGGCTTTGGAATGGCTCAAGAGAGAAACCTCGCCTTTGTAGTCTTGGGTTGGCAACGAGAGAGAAAGATTCGAGACGCGAGACGTTCATGAAGATCTAATTCGAGTCATGAAGTACGTGGCAGCATCAATTGTGTACAATCATATAACTCCACCGAATATACCCTTGTAAGTTCGGTACAAACACTTAGAATCACGGTCTGTTCTACGTCGAGGAGAGAGGCTTTCCACTCATGATCTGAGTGAAAAATTGCAAAGCAGCTTGGCCGTAAGCCAGCGTGCCGTATTTGTACGCCGGAACTTCGTGGCCGCTGAAGAATAAGTTTGTTCGGTGAATAACGGCGGAAATCAAATAGGTTGCAGAGAAGACGTACGCTCCGAAGATACGAATGTAGGAGAAGGTTCCTGCATTCTTGTAGACACCAGTGACTTGGCCGTTCACGGTGTAGTTCGTGAACTGTTGCTGGTGGTAGAGCGTGGTAAATTGAGTTTGCAGGTTATCGACCATCGCCTCGACACCGTGGAAGTTCAAGATGTAGTCCTGTCATAATCATCACCTCAACAACTCGTAGCCAAACTTCGAAGCACAGTATACGTACGGCATCGCCGTCGTAGACAATAGTCCTGACACCGGCGTTGATGACATTCTCCAAATGAGGCCTCGAGTTGGTCATCCAGTCACCCGTCCTCGCAAAGTTATTGTAGACAGTGTTGCTAGATTCAGTCCAAGTGACCTCGGCACCGATCTTGGTCCTGACACTATTGATATACTTGGTGAAATCAGGGGGGTACGGGTCGGGGTTAGTGGCGAGAACGTAGTAAACGTCGTAGTTTCCAGCAAGAGGCGAGAGGATGTTGTTATTGCAGAAAGACTGAGCACGCGAACATGTAGAGGTGCTGCCGGTGTTGTAGCAAGATTGAATCTGGTCACGGCAGCCCCCAGAGCTATAGAAGGAGTTGTTGGCTTTCGTTAGAGTCGACGTAGACACCAGTGGGTGATAGCTGATAGGGAGAGAGGGAACTAAGTCTCCAATGCATACAATCACACCTTTGTGCTACTCACGGGTTGGAAGCAGCATAAGTGAGGTATCCGGGGTATTGGGAGAGGGGATCCTATGGAAGTTAGCCAGATGTCAGAATAAGCTTTCAGACATTCAAATACTATGGTACATACGGTCAAACCGTCACCCACGCCCAAAACCTTGAGGTTAATTGGGATACCAAAGATCGAGCCCTTAGCAATGGCTGCGTTCTGCTGCAGGAAATAGCTACGCCAAATGATTCACAAATTGCTAGAATCACTCATGTAGGTAGCGCACTCACTCGGCGAAAGTAGGGCCATAATGACCACCATATGACTCGGTCCAGATAGCGAAATCGTTCTTCTGGAACTTGCTGAAGCGCTTGTCCGCGAAGAAGATTTGCAAAAACTGTCAGGTTCATTGTTAGCACGCCTGGTTCGAAAAGTGACGTTGAAGTGCGGTCACCACCTTCCAGGTATCCGCAGCCGCTTGCTGCGACGTGCCGACAGTGGTCGTCCCATGCGAGAAACCAACACCGACCGGTTGGTCGATGAACAATCTTTTTCGGAGAAAGGAAGTCAGATTTGGTTCAAAGTTATCAACGAGATGAAACATACACGTTCGCAACTTCGTTCCATGAGTATGGGTTCAGGCTAACAGTGCTAGAATCATTGTTGATTCGGCATGGTCCCAGTTCTTGGAACAAGCCGATCATACTGGAGCTCCCAGGCTAAGGCAGTGTATCAGCTATCTCCATAGGACAAGAAACAGGCCGTACTTACACCGCCATTCAGCCAAATCGCGAGAGGTGCGGTGTCCGAATGCTTGCGGGCAGCAAAGAACCAGAACCTTGTAAGAGGATAACTTGAATCAGAACCTCTGGGATGGGAGCAAATAACGCTTGGAGATACTCACCAAAGACTTTGGTTGGTGGCAATATCGCCGTAACCTGATGCCTGGTATACACCAGGAGTCGTCTCGCAGACACCGCTGTTCTCAGTGACGCGGAGCTGTCCTGTTGCAGCTGGTGTAGTGGCGAGATCCTCGTGGAAGCTGGCGATGTCAACGTCGGCGGCTGCTACTGCTTCAGTAGATACACCTCCAATTACGCCATCGACCACAGGAATTTGGTCGGTGGCAGCAAGTGCGCTGGGCAGTAGCGCCACAAGACCAAGCAAGGCAGACAACTGCATGCCTGCAAGACAGGACACCAACGCAGGGTGGGGACTCGGGTTGGGAACCTTTGGCTGTCCCTATATACCACGGCAATCCCACTATATTGCAGTGATGATAATCGGCTAAGAATAATTGTCGTTGGCGAATTCGTTCCATCTCATTCGGATTCCATGTGCCAATAAACCCGCTGTTGCATCACGGCTTAGGAAGCGATGAATGAACACGAGATCGTTGGTAGGGCGTCGTGATATCAAGAAGCATGCCCTCATGCCGTTATCCATAAGGTGTTGAATTGACAATACCCCGCGATGTGCGGAATGTCAATCAAAAGGTGCGGAGAAGGAAAATAATTTGCGGCACACATGTCGCTCTCTTCGGGGTCGCAATCGGAGCTAAGAACACGATCAGGTGATGTACCAGTGATTATCAGCACCACGCGTGGTTCGTTGCTTCTATCTGTCGCAGCCGTGCAGGACTGTACTGAGCCCATGTGGCATTTGCAGCGTCTTGACGATAGCAACAAGTTCGGACCTATCATCCTTGTGTTTTGAGCCTGGACCTGTCAAAGCTCTTCAAAGACCCACCTGCATGAAATGGAAACGGACCGCCGGGATCTTGAACGTCTTCTACCGTGCCCAGCTAGTATGCCAGTGCACGCCACATTCTCGGAAGGTGACCGATGTCCTGTATTCTCTGCTTTATTCGTCCATCGTGCGCAATTCAGTGCAAATCAGTGCCGCAACGCGGTTCCACGCGGTCGTATTGGTCAGCACACAGCACCTGTGCGGTACACTGTACAGTGGGGATGGAGCCCAGTCACTACACTGTACAGAGACCCAACGGTGAGTTTCCAAGGGGTTTCCGGATCCCCTGGTCCCAATTACCGCGATCCCGTCGCGGGTACGAGATCAGGTAGTGAGCAGAAGTCCCCGATGGTCGGTATGCGTTTATTGAGCCCTGACGCGTGTACAGTAGCTGCTCAGGCCAACATCGGAATTGCCTGTAGAATACAGTATGCCGTCTTTCAAAATCCAGACTGTCGTGTATACGCCGCGTCATGCACGTATCTTAGCTTATGCATTATGCATGGTGGTGAAGGGGTGGTGCAGTGGGTGGTGAGTTTTCGACTGGTGTAACGTGTTGCTGATCGGTCACCGCAATCGCGATTTGTTATGTGGCTGATGTCCTAAATGCCGAATGTTTAGCAGAGTTTCTACGAGCTTCTAGCCATTTGCCATTTACGCCTTCTACTTAGCCTAGAATCCGTTGTTCGGGCAGCTCGGCTACATCTCATATCCTTCTCCCAGCTTCTCCCCTCCATGATTCTCTCTGTGTGAGTTGCGTAGGTGAGTGCTTGCTGAATTTCATGGACTTATGTGCCGCCATCTACGATTCCTCTTCTCGACTATGGTCGTCACCCGGTCAGATGCAAAGCAAAACTCTCAGCTGTCACTTAAAGAGACGAGAGCCTGAGATCTGAGAGACACAGTTGAGAGACCGACGGTCTCCAGACTTGCGATGGTCTCGGTGAATGGAACGACATCGATGATCGATAAGCACGGGACACCAACACCAAAGCATCTTAAGGCTTACTGTGATTTTGCGCCTCTTTCTACCGGCATGTTATACTCTGCTTGGAAGCAATTTCCCTCAAAATGCTTGTACGGAAACATATCTTGTCCGACTGGTCGTGTGTGGGTGCGTCACAGGTAGTCTGGGTCAACTATTTAACCAAGTTTGTGCACTGCATGGCAAAATATGGGTATATGGAAGAGATATCATGCCCGGGCTCAAGTGTGTTCGTAAGGACAAATCAGTCTCTCACCGTTCTTCTGACGAAAAACATCGCTGGAAGGGCCGGGTAACAAGAGGTACTCTGATATCAGTTTTAAAATCATAAAATCTCTGGACACTAGTCTCTCTACGTTCGCACCTGTTCGACGTTCGCGCCCATACCCACGCATTCACTACATATAGCACAGAGGCTTGCTGCCTTGGTGGCCTACGGCTTCTGCTCGTCTCGTCTCACCGCCAAATTCATCCATAGCTGCGTCACAATGGCATCCGCAAAACTCGAATACACACCTCTGGGCGACATCAAAAAGGTTCGTTGTTGACTCTCGTGTGTCCAATCTAGCCGATCTCAAACTACTTCTCTTGCTTCTTTTCTGTCGCAGATATACGATCGACTGTCTGCGACGTACAAGTCAGGCGTGACCCGCGATCTCGCCTATAGGCGGAAGCAGCTCCTCCAGCTCGCTCGCGCGTTCCAAAAGCATGCGAAGGACATCGAGGATGCTGCCCGGGAGGACCTCGGCAGGCATCGCATCCAAACGGTAGTGGGAGAAGTGTCCCCGGTCATCCAAAACTGTCTGGACGCGGCAGAGCACTTGCCGCAATGGGCGGCACCTGAGAAGCCTACTACCGAAGCTTGGAGGGCTTCGTGGGATGCTACGATCTACAAAGTTCCGAAGGGTGTGGCTATGATCATCTCGTACGTGCCCAGTGCCATTTTATCGACGCCATGTAAAGGCTTATTAGAGGATCAGGCCTTGGAACTATCCCTTTATTCTCACATTCAACCCCCTCATCGGAGCTATTGCCGCAGGATGTCCTGCCGTCCTCAAGCCTTCTGAGGCTTCCCCAACCTGCGCCGCCCTTATTACAACACTCGTAGCCGAATATCTTGATCCTAACGCTTATGTTGTTGTGAATGGGGGTCCGACTGAGACCACCGAGCTTCTCAAATACCGATGGGATCACATCTTCTTCACTGGCGGGAACAAAGTGGGCCAAATCGTCGCTGCCGCTGCGGCCAAACATGTTACTCCCGTGACCTTGGAGCTTGGTGGAAAGAGTCCAGTCATCGTCGACACCGATGCCGACCTCGAGATTGCGGCAAAGAGAACGCTCATTGGGAAGGCGCAGAACTCTGGACAGGTCAGATGCCTGATACTCTCATGCGGTGGGCCGTCGCTGATGTTTTGATATAGCTCTGTGTATCACCGGACTATGTCCTCGTCCCTCGTGCTATCTTCCCGCAGTTCAAAGAGGCCCTCGAGAAGGCTTACAAGACGTTCTGGCCTCGGGATCCTCTTGAGCCCGAGTTTGAGTGGGGGAAAATCATCAATGAGCAACATCACAACCGTTTGAAGGGTATGATCGACCGCACCAATGGGGAAGTTGTCTTGGGTGGTCATTCGGACGGGAAAAGGATCGCCCCTACTGTCGTCAGTGGCGTGAAGGGCGGTGACCCTTTGATGCAGGAGTACGTCTGAGATTAATCTTTTTTTTCGCGGACGGCTAACGGAATCGCACTAGGGAGAACTTTGGTCCCGTGCTTCCCCTCATCGAGGTCGAGGATATTGACGACGCTATTCGTTTTGTCACTGAGAGGTACGTGCAAATGATCACTCTCATATGTCGTGCTCGTTCTGACAGTTCCCGATAGGCCAACTCCTCTCACCCTCTACTGCCACACGAAGAGCGAAGAAACCAAGGAGAAGCGTACGTTGTTTGATAATCATCCTACTGAGGATATATCCTAATGTCACGCATCTCACAGTGATCAACAAGACCAACAGTGGATGTATTGTCTTGAACGACGTCGTCAGCCAGCTCGCCGTCCATGAAGTACCCTTCGGCGGTCACGGTCAATCCGGATGTACGTTTATACTATCGGTACATCATAGGCAACGTATCCTCATCACGCTTTCTGTTAGATGGTCGCTACTTCGGCAAAGCAACCTTCGACACTTTCACGCACTTCCGAGGTTACATCAACGTTCCTCCCGAGTACGTCTCCCCTCTAATACCCTTGTGATTACCTATGGTATAACTGACTTCAATTCAGATTCGAGGAATTCAACAACAAATTCAGGTATCCTCCTTATACTGAGGAAAGCTACAAGGTCTTGTCTGCTGCCGTCAATATGCCTATTCCTGAGGCTTGATCTCGAGGGCGTCTTGTGCTACACATCAATATGTTACGCGGGGGATTTGGTACTTTGAACTGTTGTACAGCTGTTGTAAAGATATACTGTAATTGTTATGCCTCTGGGTATTTGTCTGTCGTCCCCAAATCGAAGTGGTTCGTGATATCAATTCCGTACATATGTGTGACCTTGAGCCTGAGGCCTGAGGCCTGAGGCTTGAGCTGCCTTCTACATATTGGGATTGCGAGTTCGCATCCTGCCGCCGACTACATACTTTCTCAATAGTTCTGGTCGCCCTTGCATTTGTTCTGACAGTGTGCCCAAATCCCATGTTCGCAGTGTACCCACGCCGGCAGTACGATGTCAAACTCTCAACTCACTGGCAGTAAAGCGGCAATCCTTCAAGCTTCAACCTTCAACGTCTCAACCTTCAAGCCAACATCAGAAATGCTACTGCCCTTTGTCGGTAACTCCAGCTACTAGGCTACAACTATAATGGCCTACCGGGACTAGAACTCTCGTTGGAGAAGCTTTCTTGTTTCCGGAGGTGTTCGTTCATATAACCCCTTCCTGGACTCCTGCTTTCTCGTACCCTCGTCGTACCCTGCAGTTGACTGTTGCGTTTACCTCACCCACCCCCGGGATCCATCAATCACCGGCTGTGAATCCGGGACTCAAGAGGGGCAGTGTCGTGTGTCCAAGACTTTAGCTAGCCGAAGGTGTTTCCATTCGATAGACCACCACCAGAATGACGGACGAAACGAGCAGTGAGATTGTCATTCGAGAGGTGGTGAAGGATGTTTGGACCTTCTCTCGGTGAGTATATCATTATCATCATCACATGCAGCATATCGAGCTCATATCTGCCTCGCACTGTAGACCGTTCAACCTCTTCAATCGTTTACCAGTTGGAGGTCGTTCGACTGCAATTCGACTGAAGGACGGGAAGGTTTGGGTCCTTGCATCCACTCCGTTAACAGATGACACGAAGAAGAAGCTTGCTGAATTGGGGGAAGTCAAGTGAGTGAGCTCTCATAGGTACCATTCCAAGGCTATAGTATTGACGTCTTCTGTTCAGATGGATCATTGCTCCGAACGCATTCCATCATCTCTACCTGAAACCATACAAGGATGCCTATGTTGACGCGAAAGTCATTGGACCCCAAGAAGTCAATGTCAAAAAGCAGGCCGAAGGCTGGCAGCTGGATGCTAGTAGGTCTTTATGTGGTCTCGTGCTCGACATTGATTTACATCCTTGTCCATCAGTTACCTCAGCTGACAATGCAGATGTCAAGTTTGGTTTCGAGGACGAGGTACGTCTGACGCCATATCAACTCCAGCAAGTGATACTAATTACAACACGGAACATAATGTATAGATCGAATATTGGTACGATGCTTCTCTGAACCCTTGACTGTTCATGCTTGACTTCTCTTTAGTTTCTTTTCTGCCTACGCAAACAAAGATACCGCGTACCTTCACAAAGCCTCCAAAACGGTCATTGCGGCCGACATGTTATTCAATCTTCCTTGTACTGAACAGGTACGTTCGCGTCCTTCCTTCTCTATACTTACAAACGGGGCAATCACGTTTGTTTTCCAGTACGCACATGCGAAAAAGTTGCCCTATATACCAATCTTCAGTTCATGGAACCCGCGATCGTGGATCATGAAGTTCTTCATCTGGAAGAAAGAACTGAATTATGAGTACGTACCCTCGTTCCCTTCCAAGTACCAAATGTCAAGGCCATCTCTGACTCCATGCTCTCCCAACTCAGCACTATGAAACAAGATGTTCAGAGAGTCGCCTCATGGGACTTTGAGAAATGGATCCTGTGTCACGGGGTGAGTGTTGCCAGATACTTTCTCAGTAACGCCCTGTCCATGACATGGCTTTGCAGAATATCGTCGAGTCGAACGCGAGAGATGCCTTCAAAGCTGCATATGCTCGATACTTGTGCTGTTGAATAGTATGCTCGA
>JSYW01003618.1:0-10424 GCA_000787475.1 Lentinus polychrous
TATGTTAAATCCACATGCTATAATTTAAATATATTTGAATTACTCTTTGAAAATGAGCACAGTATAATGGAAATTCGGACCTGTGGCCGGCAGCTGTGCCCAGCACTCACGCGTACGCGATCACATGAGCGGTCGTGAGAGATCTGAGACAATGCGTGGCACGTGTATGTTGTTTCTACTGAACGGCCAGCGTCAGTAGTTAGCGCCGAAACCTTGAACCGCAACCACTGACTGAAGTGAGCCAACTTTGGTCCACCTCACAAACACGTGTAAAATGTAAGTCCGACCGGAGATTGAACACCGCCTTGATGCATTATTCACACCTCAATGCAGCTCATTGCCCATTGTTCTCCCAAAGTGGACCATCTTAATTGGTCCCGTATATAAGTTGAACTTGCGCAACCTCACAACGTGTAAGCTCTTAACTTCGTTCTACCAACATGGATCCTCCTCAATCTATTCCTCAGAATACTCAGTCCTCCTCCCCACTCAAGGCTAACTTGACTGGTCGAGACACCTTCTCCCAGACTGTACCTGACCGACAAGCGATCCGTCAAGCTCACAACGCGGAAATGTCTGGCCAGTATCTTGGCCCAATACCACCGATGGAGTTTGTGGAGGACTCCTTCCCTCAATCATTATATACCGAAACGAAGAAACAGAAAGCACCGGTCCTTAACCTCTCCCACGTCCCAATACCTCGTGGATCCGATCCTGACTCGAAAGAGGTTGACATGTATGACCCTTGGGTGAGTCTTCTCCAGCATTCTTTGTGATTGCTTCTGGCTCTGACTGTTTGTCTCTTTCAGTGCGGAGGCGTGAATGCTTCCCGCGTTTGTCCGGGGTTTACCCTCGTCAATGTTTCACGGAAGTACAAGGCGACGATGGTACATGGCGTCCGCAGCAGCCCCGACGTGATGGTCGTTGCTGACGAAGATCTCGTGGATGGTGACGTGCCCGATCCCGCCTGGCCCCACTGCGAGGCCTACATAGAATTCAAACCACGGAAGAAACAGAGCGGTTTCAACGACGACAAGGGCGAACCTTTCGAGAAGAATGACGGGCAAAGCTTCGATACACGCTCACAGGTTGCCGACTACGCTGCCAAGCAGATGGCTGTTCAGCACCGCTGCTTTGTTTTCACCATCGAAGTTTGCGGCGAGTGGGTTCGATTCCTCCGCTGGGATCGCTCCGGCTGCCTCGTCTCCGCTGCCTTCAGTTTCCTCACCAACCCAGAAATACTCGCAGAGTTCTTCTGGCGACTCTCCAAGCTGAAGAACCGGCCGAAGGAACGCGGTTATGACACCACCGTCGTACGTGCGACCGAGGAGGAATACTCCAAACTCAAGACGGCCGTTGAGGCATTCGCTGACGAGTGCAGGTCAAAAGGATGGGATCCCGCCTTTGTGGAGGAGACTTACGACAAGGATTACATCCCTCATGTCGTGACCGTGGGCACTCGGAAGGTCGTAATCAGAAAACCGTTCTTCAAAGCCACTTCTGTCTGTGGTCGGGCAACCCGCGTATACGCCGCATATGACCTCGAGACGAATCAACTTAACTCGTTGAAGGATGCCTGGCGGACAAACAGCGAAGGGGTGCAGACGGAAGAGCAGATTTACAAACATCTCCAGGAACATGATGTCCCTTGGCTGGCGAAAACTTACTTTGTCGGTGATGTTGAGGAGGGGTTTGGCATTCGTGCTCGAAAGCAGAAGACGCGTACCGATACGTTGTCGTCACCAGACTATTCCCCGCCGTGGAAGAAAGAGTGCAACCAGATGCGCTCGTTGATCCACACAAGAGTATACCAAGAACTTGGCGTTCCTATGCGATCTCTTGCCAACTCCAAGGAGGTATCCGGTGCGGTTCGCAACGCGCTTGAATGTGAGTTCTTCATACACGCTACTAGAGTTTGGCCATTGACTCGTTGTAATTCAGGCGCGTATGTCGCAAGGCAGAGCGCTGGTACCTCCCATCGCGATATCAGTGCGGGGAACATCCTATACAGCATGGAAGGCCACGGGTTCCTGAATGACTGGGACCATTCTCAGATTTTGTCGCTGGTGAGCGAGCCTCATCAATATCGTACGGTAAGCTTCATCGTGGAGGACTCGCTGTATACTCGCGGCTGATACGCATTCAAGGGAACTTGGCAATTCGTTTCCATCGATTTCCTCAAAACTCCGCGAAAACCCCACAACATGCAAGACGACGTTGAATCCGCCTTTTGGGTGCTCTTATACGTGTGCCTGCATTACGTTCAACACAACAATCCGGAGTTCAGCTTGACGTTCTTTGATGAGGCGGAGCGAGGACCTAATGGTTTCGCTCGCGGTGGCGGGCTCAAGAGATCAATACTCATAGCCAGTGAGATTGAGACCGTCACTTGGGACTGCGACCCTTTGAATAGCCTACTTTACGAGTTTGCCGGAATTCTCGGCGACTACCACCGCTATCGCACCAGTAGAAGGCCCGAGATAATCGAATTGGGGCAGAAGGCATACAATGATATCGGTACCCCCACGCATATACTGGGTATCTTCGATCGCGCTCTGGCGAGAACGGGTTGGAATACCAGGGATCGTGTCCCTGACCAATTCCCTCCTCATACGGAGAAGGCCAAGGCTAAGGGTATCGATACGCAGGCGGGTGCCACCCAGGCCCCGACGACGAGTAACTCTGGTGGTCAACTCGAAAGTGGCTCTCCACCACCCGCTGCCCCGTTGCCTTGGAATAAAACTGGGTGGAAGACACCGGTAGATCCCGATGAACCTCGACCACGACGTCCGGCAAAACGTGGAGTTCCACAAGCACTCACCACCACACGTACTTCCCGCGGATCGTCCAAACGTTCCATGCCAGCTGAACCGGCCAATGCTGATGAAGATGTCGAAATGTCGGAGGCAGGTCCGTCCAATCGTCCTGCGAAGAAAGCGAAGACGACGACGAAGAAGGCAACCAAGCCAGCCAAGACGCGAGGGCAATCGTCGACTGGCAATGCGAACGCAACTGCCTCCGGTAGCGCACCTCGTCGCTTAGCTCGAAACACATCCGACGTTAGTATGGCCACGTCCGGTAATGGTGGACGTCGTATGATGACCCGTCAGTCGTCCAAGCGCAGCTAGCGAAGCAGTGGTTGAGTTCAGTTAGGGCTGGGGGTTCCGTATGGCGAGCAGTGTTGTGGACAATGGATTATGATGATGGTGGATGCATCACTTCAAGTTGGCAGTGAATAGTGGACAGCATGATTATTAACCCATATGTGTATCCTAGGTGAACTTGAAGGTCGATTATAACAATACCATTGGTTAGATAGACGTCCTGAGGGACGAAGGTTCAATACGTCTCGCATGGCTATTCCTGTCGTTTAAAGACTACGGTATGGTCGCCCCACGAGAGCAGCAAACCATTACCTCCTGATTAGTATGAACTCGTTCATCCAATGCCGGTGCGTTTTACTTACAACAAGTAGGTTCAATTCTGTGCAATCACCAACTAGCTACAATTTTATCTCGAAGCTCTGCATCAGTCTGATAAATCTCCTGAATACGAAGGCGAAAGCACTGCCGGGAGACTGTTCACTGGCACCGTTCACCAACCAAGCTGTTCCATCGACCAACCCCACACAATGCCCCTCTCATTGGGCTTGTTGCACAATCTCTCGTTCCTATCCAAGGCGTTGATCTTCTCAATATCCTCCTCGCTCAACTTAACCAACTCCAGATTGTGCTTCTGGTGTTCTGGGTTAGAGCTCTTCGGGACGGCGACAACGCCGCGGGCGACGTGCCACGAGAGGACGACTTGCGCAGGCGTCACGTTGTATTTAGTGGCGAGCGAAGTGATGGTTGGGTCTGAGAGAACGTTGGAGTAGCCTATCGTGGTAGATAATGGTGCGAGTGGATTGAGTTGGGGAGTTCTGGTATGTGGGGAAGAGGGGAAAGACGTACCTGTGGGCGTGTATGCCGTGAGGACGATTCCTTTCGAGTCACAGTACTTCTTGAGCTCGGGTTGAGCAAGGTAAGGGTGCAATCTGCGATGTTCGCGAACAAGTCGCACGCTCAGTGAATCGTAGTTCCTGCGATAAGATGACACACTTACTCCACTTGGTTCACTGCAGGGACGACCTTTGCAGTCTGGAACAGTTTCTCCAGTCTATTACATCGTTGGTCAGCTCAGAGTCGACATACCACCGGCGATACTGATTTGATTAAGGATACTCACGTCTTGATAGAGAAATTGCTGACACCGATTGCCTTTGCTTTTCCACTTGCATATATCTTCTCAAGCTCCGCCCAGGTATCATTGAAATCGGGCTTTTCGACCACTTGCAGATCTCCGTGCACGTTCTTGGGCATATCGTTATTCTCTGAGTCATATCCGAGCTGAACAAACTGGTAAACGGCGTATATGGAGTGAGACTCTTACCATCGTATGGGACGGTGAATGGCCAGTGAATCAGGTACTATGGAGTGCGGGTCAGCGAGAGTCAACGAATGAAGCAAGATTTCCACTGAAGGACTCCGAGGGGATTTCTACTTACTAAATCAACGTAGTCAGTCTGGAGGTCCTTGAGACTCTGCTCGAAGGATTCTTGTACTCGGCTGGGATGATTCCATCTGTGGTGAAACCAATATTCATGAGCTAAGGGACGAACTGGCTTCACTCCGGAAATCATGATATTCTCGGATGCTACTCACGGTAACTTGGTTGTGATGAAGAACTCCTCTCGGGGGATTCCAGATTCTTTGATAGCTTCAGCCACGGCAGCCTCGGTCCCTGACAGGTCCACAATCGGTCAGATTCAAGTGTCTCATATCAGTATGCATGGGTGGCTCTACCTACCGTAAGCTTGCGCGGTGTCAATATGGCGGTACCCGTTCTATTGCCATGAGAGTGAGAGTCAATACGACATACATCACCAGGAGTACTTGACTAGGGAGGGCCACCTTAATCGCGGTCAACATCCATGTTTTGCCTGCAGCAGACCGTTCCTCGGCCGTCAGCCCCGCCCATCCTCCCAGACCTACGTACATTGACATCGTTAGTAGCGTTCACGGGCAATCGTTGAAAGTATCAAGCAAGAAGGCACATATACTAACCAATCGCGGGGATTTCAACACCGTTGTTCAATTTGAACTTGGGGATCGTCATCGTTGCGCTTCAGGTTGATTTCTAAGGGTCGGTGCTAGCGAGTGTGTCTCGGGAACTTGGGGACTCCCAATGGTCGATAGGATCTGTATCGTGTTCGTGCTCGATAGCTGGCTATATATAAGTACTGAATCCTGCCACAAAATGTCACAGGACTCTTTCATGGATGGATCCATGGCATTCCATTTCACAGGACCTATATGCATCAGTCAGCAACTCCCCAAAGGGAGCCTCGTCTTGCCTTGATAATCAGAAATCACCAAGTCCCGTTCGAAGGATTTTCGCTCGTCATCGAGCCAATTAAATATCGATGTTTCGTAGACGGTACCTCCCGGGCCGAGCGGCGGACCAGTTGCGAAGCGTCATATGTTTTGGCAGGATTGATCGGTCATCAAAAGTCCGAGTAGGAACTTGAAGAGGTTTCCGACGAGAAGTCTATCTGCTACAAACAGTGAATACATTGTAGTATCATACATATCTACAAGCCGAGGAAACAATTCATAAGTGACATGTCCGAGTAACCACAGACCGGAATGATTCACAGTCGGTGACTCACAACAGGGTATCTATTACTGATTTTCCCCCGACGTAGTATGCCCACCGGGATCAAACTCAAGCACAGTTACTCATTCCAAGGTTGCGTTGCGCATGCCGAGCCATACTCTGCAAGGGAATGGAGACCGTGTGTTGGTCATCCTTCCCTGGAGTCTGATCTATATCCCCAAAAGGATCAAGTGTCGTTAACGATGCACCCATGTTCCCCACGAGTCGAGGTTCTAACCACGGCTGAGAATTGGAGGGATGAAGACGGATATAGTCTTGCAATCTTCCAGGCGGATCAGTATCTCAGAGATTGGGTAGGAAGCGGTAGCAGGCAATGGCGGTGATTCTGAGACCCGACACTGGCATGAGCACTCTGTACTTGATCAAGCTGTTTGTGCGGCCACTCACACTTGGCCAAAGTCCATCCAGACATCCCAAAAAAGGAACAATTGAAATATCTGCAGAACGAGATTTGTCCATAACCGCTAAGAGGAGGCATATGTGACACGAACCTGCTGAGCAATCAAACTTAAAGTCTGGACCGCAAGAATGCAGCTGTGAAAGATATTAGGACTTCTACTGCCGGAAGTCCTGTCACCGAATTGGCTACTAAGACACTTACAAGAAGTAGTGCATGCCTGCGGAGCGGGCAAACGTTTCAGCTCCAGGCGATATGCAAGGCCGACTGATGCTACTCACCATCTCTTAACATTAGTGACACTAATGTGTCGGTAGGTGGCCGACTAGCACCCCTCCACGTCGTAAGAGACTTTTGCCATGTAGCGATGACCAGCAACAGCGTCGATATCAAGGATAAACAATTGGTAACAGTCGCAACTTGTCCAGTGTGTCAAGATCATGATAGAAGGAGAGGTATTCGGCTACACACATCTGTCGTCGAAGAGGTCAGAATGGGAATCTGCCCGTATATATAATGGAAAAAGGCTCACGCATAATCCGTGCTGGGATCCAGATTGACGAAGTTTCCACAACCCAGGATCGGACGGTCGAATGCGAAGGGAGTACTCGTGGCTTGGGGAACCTAGAACAGTAGTCAATAACACGTTATCCGAGCCGCATTGAACACTGCCATGATACGTACAGCAGTTATCGCCAACCAGGCTAACCAGGCTACTCCGACGACAGACGTCGTGATCCATGAGTGGAGGGTACCGAGCAAGCGAAGTGCCATAAAAGCTGATCGAATCACTGAATTATGTGCTCGCATTGCGAGAATCATGACTGTGAACATACCTCCCAATGCAGGCATAACTGAGGTCACTCAAAACATATTCCATGCGCACAACTGGAACGCAGCTGTTAAAGGCAATATAAATGAGGATTACCACTTAGATGATTGGATCAAGGACATACTCCTAAACGGTCAGTTGAAATGAGCATGATAGCAGGCACAGGATGATGACTGACTCACGAAATCGTTGGTAACCCGTAAGAACAGACTCGCTGTAAGTACAATTCTATCACATAGTGTAGCATATCGTGTCAAGAGGTACACGACAGTCGCCGCAGAGAACTTGCGGGTCCATATCCGTTGTACTTCCGCGGGAAGAGTCAAGATACAATCGTAGGACAAAAGTGCTGAGGGTAACGGTAGAATTGAGATAAATCCAAGAAGAATGAGCTAGTTTCATACCGGAAGTGGGAAGAATACAGTAGTTTTCCAAGTAGCTGGATTATGCATGAATGAGTTAATGATGGAGATCGGCAATGAGTACGCCTAGCTCACAATCGATAGTAGTCTTCCTCCGTGAAGCCAAAGGGATTCTCTTGGTCGGAGGAATCTGTCATGACGTCCTAACAAGAGAAATATGCACCGTACGCCAAGAAATGCAAGTGCAGATGCGTCTGCAGGTGGGTTGAGGTTGCACCCAATGTCAGTGGCATACCGCAGACCCTTTCAATGCGGAGAGACAAGGAGAGTCATGCGAAGTAGAAGAAAGCCACCGCCACCCGCATGTCGCTTGACCAGTGCCTTGTATGGGGTCACACCAAATTGAGGGCGGTATGAGGATTAGAAGCGCACCTGGAAGCAAAATCTTACCTGAACAAGGACAAGGCAAAGATGAATAGCGCGTGTTCATGATCAGGGTCCAGACATGCACCTAAGAGTCCCAGGGTCCAGTACGCTGTTTTTGGTAGTCGTGCCTTCATATCGATAAATACAATGAATGCAACCTGTGCAGCAGAGTATACATCGATCCTTGAATGCCATTGTACCGCCCGATGGGAGCTTTGATTGAGCAGTGCAGAATACAATGGGATGCTGTAACCTGGCGGAGAGAAGAGTAGCGACGTCAACAATTCTCACGGGAAAGCTTCTAACCTTCTAACTATACGCACCGGTACGTCACGTGCATATCAGACTCATTGCTACTTGATCTGACTTGAAGCATTGTAGCTTCGGAGACAGAGAACGTTGAGGATATATCCATGTGGAACGCACTTTTTTCTCAACAAGTTGTTGCTGAAGGTATGGCTGAAAACCGCACATAAGTACCATACGGTAGCCTTAGTATGCCAGCGATGCATATGCCATGGCCAATTGGTCAGCTTTCCTGCATGACCGAAAAGTATGCACGGAGGAGAAACACTTTGTCTTGTACCTTAAGAATGTCGCCCGCAAGAGACAAGGACGATTCTATTTTCCAATCGCTGCGCACGTATCAAGTATCAGTAAATATCTGTCTTTTGTACCCAAAAGTTGTTCTTCGCAACTTACGGAGCAGAGTTTCTGACGACGAGTATCGAGGAGAGGTCAGAGAAAACCACGGTCCACCATGAAATCCAAGACTTACCGTTTGGAGCAGTGGGTTCGAATGATATCACTCCGACTATGACAATCAGAAGAAACTGGTGCGCCTGATCATATTCACAAACCATATCAACCAGAGGGTGATTTGCTGTCATGGTGGTACCTGAGATGACAGGAAACGCGCAAAGAATTTGACTGCCAAGGGGATCTGAGGAGGCATACACAATAGGTAATATCATAGACGTTTATGAGCTGCGGTACTCGCTTGGTGGCTGAACATTGACGGAGGAGTGATTGAGTTCGTTGGCGAGGTTCAGTGAGACTGGATGCTCTGGTAGGGGGTGATCATGATGGACATCAGTACTGGCGTTCGAGTCGATGATCATTGGTAAGCGGGGGGCTTACTGTAGAGTACATACCAGGTCCAACAGCCCCGCCAACAGGAAAAATAGAAACTAGTAGAATTACACCTGTGCAGATATTGATCGAGTACATTTCGTCGCTCGCCCACTCATCCATCCTTCTATCAAATCGGCTGCCGCGCGAACTCCAGTATTGTTCAAATTGCCCATCCTTGTGGCGATTCAGGTGATTGAGTTGACTACATCATTGTCCAACAAACACAATCAAACGACCTTGTATCAACCCTGGCTGTACAGAACGTACCTGGGTTGTGGAAGATAACTCAAATTCCTCCCGAGTCGTTTCCAAACCTGCGCTCAGAGGATCTTTTGATAAGATCTCCTCTGAGGGAACGGAGAGCGTGCCTTCGTCAGATGAAGACGATTTTCCGGAACGCAGGGAGTGTCCTAGTGGAGCACCAAGATTGCCTACTACCCGAGAGGCGAATTGGAGGTCGGAGATGGGTCGGGTTGTAGCATCGTTGGTGCCGATATAAACTGTACCGAGCTTGATTCCACGGAGGTTGAGCATGAAGCGGCTCAACGCGATGGGCGTGATGCTGGTACAGTGTAACCCGTTAGACTCTGAGGAACGACGGATGACATGTCGCTTACACTTGGACGAAATACACCCAGACATCCCAGAGGATAAAGGTATAACCTACCTATTGGTCCGCATTTCAGTACAGTGCGTACACCTTGAACGTATGATAGATTACTCACTCCTGTTGATACTATAGCTAGACTTTGCACGATAAAAATAATCCTAGGGTCATAAAACTCAGGGATCCGGTAGTCATGTGCGAGGCAAATTGACATACACAAAGTAAATAGTCCCTGCAGATTCATCAGCACCGATAAGCGTTGGAGGTCTTCACCCTAGAACAGAATCACATACCATCTCGTAACAACAGCGTCGTCACTGGCGTCGCAATACCCAACCTGCTTGATTGCCGTCGGACGCGCCACGTCTTCGCCCATGTCAAAATCAAGAGGGCAGCGTCTGCAGCCAGCACAACGATGTTTATGACAATATCAACTATAGCAACAGCGTCACGCGTCAATCAAACGAACTCGCAGAGATTTGGGCGGCGGAGAGAGTACGCACGGCTGTATTGCCGAATGTTAGTCAACAGTGATACTATTTGTGGTGCATGCGGGGCGTAGAGACTTACTATTGTAGTCGACCTGAATGTGCGAACAGGCCTCCGCAGCCAAACAAAGGTGGTCCAAATGCAATCGGTGTATAGTCGGTTTGTCGAAACTGCGCATTATCGTGACCGTGAGCGGTGTTGTACGGCGATTCAACTCAATGACGATGGCCTACAATGGATAGTGCAATCCTTCCGATCCAAAGAGCAGCCATTATCATGACTGGTGGCCATGATCCGCCGTAGATACCGTATAGGCGTAGAGACATAAAGGCTATTCCAGTGGGATGGTAACTGCGACGCGCAGGGCGGTGTCGCAGAGGATGGATAACGTACCTCCAACAGCGACAAAAGTGAGGTTGGTGAGGACATCGTCCATGCGGAGCACAACTGCGCAGCTGGGGG
>JSYW01003629.1:0-10216 GCA_000787475.1 Lentinus polychrous
TCTGGGTGATTAGGCTCAAGTCTTTCATTCCTACATACCACTTTCTTTTACCCCCTGGCAGTCTCGTTAAGCCCAGGTCTTGTTCACAGCAAGCCTGCTGCGTACAACTCAAAGGACCGCGATGCGTCCTTTGCCGTTCTTCCGTCCGCGATGGAACTCTGTAAGGCACTATGCCTCTGTTACGGACACTCAACGACCTCGGATTCCACAAACCGTTATAGAGAAGGTTGTACAGAAGTATGCTGTCGGCCTCCCCGAGGGGAAGGTTGTCACAGCAGGAGACTATGTGATGATCAGGCCTCAACATGTCATGACACATGATAACACAGGGCCAGTCATCTCCAAGTAGGTGTTCAGAAACGTTTATGAACTATCTGTGTTAGCAGGGAGAGGCGTTCGACTGGGGCTCGGTTGCGAACATCCCGTGAAGAACAATACTGACAGTATATTCGTAGGTTCAACTCAATAGGTGCGACTCGCATCTACAACCCTTCCCAACCTGTCTTCACCCTCGACCACGACGTCCAAAACAAATCGCCAAAGAACATGCAAAAATACGCATCAATAGAAGCCTTTGCACGGAAACACAATATCGATTTCTACCCCGCAGGTCGAGGAATCGGCCACCAGGTGCTCGTGGAGGAAGGTTATGCGTTCCCATACACTCTGACAGTCGCGAGTGACAGTCATAGTAACATGTATGGTGGTGTTGGATGCGTTGGTACTCCGATTGTCCGGACAGATGCCGCTGCGCTTTGGGCTACCGGTCAGACGTGGTGGCAGGTTCCGAGGATGGTCAAGGTCGAGTTGAAAGGCAAACTGGCACCTGGTGTAACAGGAAAGGACGTCATTGTAGCATTGTGCGGGTCATTCAACAAGGATGAAGTTCTCAATGCCGCCATTGAGTTCACGGGCGATGGGATTCCACAACTTTCTGTCGACGACAGGCTCACGATCGCAAACATGACCACGGAGTGGGGTGCACTCGCCGGAGTGTTCCCCGTAGACGATGTCCTGCTGAATTGGTACGAGGGTAGGCTGAAGAAGTTGGAATTGCGCACATTCGCTTCCCCTTTCTCCTCCTCGATTCCTCCTCCCCCGGAACATCCTCGTATCAATCGACGTCGCCTTGACGAAATCCAGTCAACGAATCTGGCTTCCGACGCAGATGCGCAATACTCATCTCATCTCGTCTTGGACTTGTCGACCTTGGTACCATACGTATCAGGCCCGAACAGTGTCAAAGTGGCCAAGCCACTTCCAATCTTGGAGTCCTCACACATCCCCATCCAGAAAGCCTACTTACTCTCCTGTACCAACGCGCGTGCCTCAGACATCAGCGCAGCCGCTTCTGTTATCAAGGGCCACAAGGTTGCCCCTGGGGTGCAATTCTACGTCGCACCCGCCAGCTCCGAAGTGCAACAAGAGGCGGAACAAAATGGTGATTGGGAGACGTTGCTTGCAGCTGGTGCGAAACCTTTGCCCGCCGGATGTGGGCCTTGCATCGGGCTGGGAACGGGTCTCTTGGAGGAAGGTGAGGTTGGTATCAGTGCGACCAATAGGAATTACAAAGGACGGATGGGTCATCCAAAGGCTCAGGCGTACCTTGCGAGTCCGGCCGTCGTCGCTGCCAGTGCGGTCAAGGGATACATTGCTGGTCCCGATTCCCTGGATCCTCAAAAGCTTCCCCCTGCTGGGAAACCCACAACCTCGATTGTGAATCCTCGCGAGGGTGCAAAGAGCGAACCGGCGGCACAGAAGGAGCCCGTTCTGCCTGGGTTCCCCTCTTCCTTCGCAGGCCCCCTTCTCTTCGCTCCTCAGGATAACCTGAACACCGATGGCATCTATCCTGGGAAATATACGTACCAAGACGACATCACGCTTGAAAAGCAGGCTGAAGTCGTCATGGAGAATTATGACCCTGGCTTCGCCCCTCTCGTCGCGTCTCTCCGTCGGTCTCTCCCTGAACCTGATACCGATTCTCCCAGTACCAGACCAGGCATCATCCTCGTATCCGGATACAACTTCGGCACGGGATCGTCTCGTGAGCAAGCAGCCACGGCGCTGAAATCTGCTGGTATACCTGTCGTCATCGCAGGTTCCTTCGGAGACATCTTCAAGCGGAACGCGATCAATAACGGGCTCGTATGCATCGAGTGTCCTGAGCTTGTCGCTGACCTCACGAACAAGTACGCCAAGGATGGCCAGAGAGGCGCCGGCGGGAAAGATGGAGAGTTGACTGTGGATAAAGGGTTGAGTGTGGATGTGAAGGTCGTGGATGGAGAGTTGGAGGTGAAAAAGGATGGAGAGGTGAGGAGGTATCGGATTCCTGCTGTTGGTGCTAGTGTACAGGAGCTTTGGTTGTGCGGAGGACTGGAGGGCTTTGTGTTGAAGTCGATAAAGGAGCAAGCTCCTTCTTCATGAGTCGCAACCGTTGAGTACTAACTTGGATCACTGTAAAAGTATCATGTACTGTATTGCTTCGATATAATTCACATTCTATCATCCCTTGTGGGTCCTGGTGGGTGCATCGTCAAATTCATATGAGATCTGGACGGGCCGAGAACGGCTACACAAGATACATCCGTCCTCAAATCCGTCCTCTGGGTTCTTGACCCGTTACCCCCATCTTGTACAGACTATTTTCTTCCTTCATTCGGTGTCTGCTATCTCTGTGTTTCTATACAAACAGCCTACGGTTTCCGATCCACTGCCCGCCAAGACTCATAAATAAAGAAAATATCAACAGCTCTAGCTATGTTGCGATCGGGATCGAATGTATGCCTCACTGGCTTGAAGAGGGCCGGCTTGCGCACAGCGACGAGGAACTTTCTATCTAGAGCATTGACTCAGGGGAAAGTAAGTAATCATGCTGAATCAGACCAACTCTGCAGCAATGTACATAAAATATCAGCAGCCAAACTCAACACTACATACCGCAAAGCGCAACCTACACTCCACATTCACCGCACATTCACTTTCAACAGTACTGAAGCCCTCCGACAATACCAAATCATCCACGAGCACCCCAACTGAAGCTTCGCACGAGTTGCCTATTAGCAGGATTGATGATCGGAAGGTGGTGATTGGGTTCAATACGGGTGAATGGGCAAGATAGTAAGCCTATTCGCTTCTCTGACCTACAAATAGCTCTACGAAGGATTCTTACGCTTACTTCTCGATGACGCAGCCATCATATATGGCTACGGGATCACTGCAGGTGCCCAGACTGCTTCCATCCAATAACGAAGCAGCGGCTCGTCAACACTTTTGATGTATGCGGTTTATCCAGCTTTGGTAATGTCCTTCTTTCTTGCTTGCTAAACCGACTGTCAGATTCCCCGAGATGTCAAGCCGGTCAAGGTCGAATCGAAGGTAGACGGGTTGGAAGTCCATTGTATGTGCTCTGTCGAGTTGGGTGCGGGTTTTGCATGATTTTGTGACACATCCTGACAGGGCCTTCGTCGAAACCGCACACATCTTTCTATCCCTGGTCGTGGTTGCGATATAACTCTTATGATCCACCCTTGAAGAAACCCGAGGGATCCAGGTGAGTATGTTCCAGAGTACCCCATAATGCGGCTCACTGATGCAAAAGTCAAGGAAAATCCTATGGGGGTCTAAGATTGTCCAGTCGCCTCCATCTGTTTCATACACCGATGTGATGGCTGAAGACGATAAAGGGCTCTTCAAATGGCTTTCGAATGTTGTACGTATTCGTACAGTCGTTTGATCATGTAACGATTGTAACGTTCGTTCTAGGAAAGATTCGGCTTCAGCTTTGTATCTGGCGTCCCTGCGACGACAGAGGCGACAGAAGAACTCGCAAACCGGATAGGGTTCATTCGAGAGACTCAGTATGGCAAATTCTGGGACTTCACTTCTGACCTGGCTAAAGGCGACACGGCATACACTACTATTGCTCTTGGCGCACATACCGACAACACCTACTTTGTCAGTAAAAACGCGAATTTCGACTCTAATCGTTCCTTGTGACTGATATACTCACAGACAGATCCATGTGGCCTGCAACTCTTCCACCTTCTTTCCCATACAGACGGAACAGGCGGCCAGACCCTCCTAGTAGACGGTTTCTACGTGGCGTCCCTTCTTAAAGAATTGCATCCTACAGCGTATGAAATCCTTTCCCGCGTCGGCGTACCTGCGCACGCAGCAGGCGAACCCGACTCACTCTATACACCCACTCCCCAAGCATCCTATCCCGTCTTGAGGCATGCGCTTAATGGGGAATTGGTGCAAGTGAGATGGAACAACGATGATAGGAGCGTAATGAATGGCTTAAAGCCAGATGAACTAGAAGAGTGGTATGATGCCGTTAGGCTTTGGCATAACTTGTTAACCAGTGCGGATTCGGAGTTTTGGGTACAACTCTCTCCGGGCACTGCCGTCGGTACGTTACTTCCTTCATCCTAGTCATCTAGCGAATTCATCTCCTGATGCCCTTCTTCTTTGACAGTTGTTGACAACCACCGAGTATTACACGGCCGGTCGGCGTTCACAGGTAAACGACGAATGTGCGGCGCATACATTGGCGTGGACGAGTATAAATCTAAGCTCGCCGTGCTGCAAGAGAGGTTCTCACCCGATCCCATCACCTTGGACACCGCGGCTTCGTCTGCCAATGGACGCAGCGTGTGGCATCCTTCTCTATGACTCTTAAATGTTAATTCTCATTACGCTTTCATTTTCACGGTGCTACGAATTTGACGTCAATCATCGTCACATTGATCATTTGTGTACAATTTGCTTACAATTACTCTGCTCTCTGCTCAAGGAATTCGAGAATTTCGGCCCTGAGCTCAACATGGTACTTATTCTTGAACTGTGCTCTCCCAGTCGTTTCCAGCCACAGGGGACGGTAGACATGGACACGACAGCTGACAACATGCTGCCTGTAAACAGAGGAATATGACTCGCTTCCATCTTGGGGCATATTGAGTCGTACGGTTACCGAGGAGAGCTTGGACACGGAGTTGACTGAACGCGTCGCGTTGACGCACAACACGTGCTTACGCGTTTCGGTGATTACGCGTCGCTTCGTTCGCGCGCTAATCTCCCAGGATATAAAGCGCGTGTCCGCAATTTTCTCCCTTCTTCCCAAGTGTCCGTTCAACCATCGGAAGCGTTAGCCTATCCAGGGGCGCAGAGGTTCACTCCTCTGAATGGCGTTATGTCTTTCTGGTTGACGGAGCGAGGTGTCCTTCGGGATGCTCACAAGACTAAGCTCGACCTTCCCTACTCCCTCTCGCTAACGGCTGAGTCCGCCTCTTCATTGGGGCGTTGATTCGCTGGAGAGGTCGATGTTAGGAAGGTTGAGCGGCGTTATATTCCTTAACCGTCCGTACGCTCCTTGCTTCGGCGAGGAGGTGCCACTATGTGGCAATGACGGTTTGGTGAAACCATAACGCATACATTCCTTGTTTCGTTTCTCCTTGAGAGTATTTGTCCTGCTACATACCCGTAGAGATTACGCGCCCTTCAAGGGTTTTTTGTTGGTTGTTTACCTCAATGCCTCCCAAATCCCATTAGATACAATGTTTGCTGCGCCTTCTACATGAATCTCAGTTTCCCAACTCAGACTCTTCGCCAGCGCACAGAAATGATATTCAGCGGACGTCAGATGTATCACCACTTGGGCACGACCAGAAAACGTAGGGCCTACGTAGGGCCCACATCCATACGAGTCGATCGTCCGTCAACCTCAGTTACCCATGTCCATTGGCATGTTCTCAATCAACGCAACCTTCAGAGGCAATTGGGGGCTTGGATCCTCTCCGACGGAAGGGTAGCTCACAACGGAGAGGTTCCAGTAGATATCTTTATCCGATAAGGAGAACTTGAACGTTGACAGTAGGACGGAGAGCACCACCTCTGCAATGAGTACATCAGTAAATAGGCCGCAGAAAGGTTGTGATGACGATACGTACTCATCTCTAGTTGAGAGAACTTGAAGCCACTTTGTGGATTCAATGCCAGTGGCATATGCAGGTCAGCACTCTGTGACAAATTGTTGGTAATTCGCACTTACATGCAAGACCTGCCTCCTCCGTTGAATGTCATTCTGTGAATTGTAATAACTATTAATCGGCAGTGTATCGCAAGTATAGGATCCAAATTGACTCACAGGTGTGAATACACCCCGGGAATATGCGCGTCTGTAACGGCAGCAGGCAGAGGAGAGAGCCAGCGTTCAGGCTTCCATTCCTTAGCGTCGTCTCCCCAGATGGATTTGTCCGTATTGATTGCGCGAATGCCGGGGTAAATCTCAGTACCCTTCGGGACATGAATCTCCTGCAGCAAGTTGCCGTTGCTATCTCGAATAGGCTTCGATAGCGGAAGTACGGCGTCTTTGTAGCAACTAGGAATCTCGTTAGGCATGCAACGGTTTACGAGTGGCGGCCGCACGTACTATCGGTTTATAAACGACACGGGAGCATATCTAGGTCACAAAGTGAGCAACTCTACCCTGTACAAGCGGAGAGGGCCCAGGGTTGACTGACAATCGGAGAGTTTCACGGCAAACAGCATCCAAGTATGGAAGTGACATTAACTCGTCATGGAGGACATCACCGCCTTCCCTTGCGCGAGCCTCCAGAATCTCTGCACGAAGCTTCTCTTGCACGTCGACATTCTGAACGAGTAGGTGCAAGATTCTAGAAAGTGCACTCGATGTGGTATCTGAAGCAGCGAAAACCAAAGTACTGAGATACTAGGATATCAATTCACAGAGACAGCGATGGCAATATTTGATGGTACGCACGACATTTGTCCCAGCAGCTCTTCGTCTGATAGGCGATCTTCGTCAGTTGCTTCCATGTTCGCTCTTACTGGGAAAAAACCTGAGATGAGCAGAAAAACAACCGGAATGGAAAGCGCAGTGTCTGCTCACGAAGAATGCTCATGATATCTTTACCCTGCGCAACCTGCTGGACAACCGCTTCGTCTCCAGCAGCCAAAGCCTCCCTTTTCTTTCGCAAGATATCCTGGGTACTTTCATCCATGATATCCACGATGTGCTTCAGGTTCTGAACCCCTTTGATTGGCGCTTTCTCTGCCAGCCATCGTCGGATAGATGCAGGACCAAGATGGTCAAGCATAGGAAGAAACATGCGCCAAAACGTGAGCGGGAAGAGAGTGGGGCTAAATAGGCACGTGAGTTGGAACATAGAATGTTTGGCTACAGCCTACCGACATACACCAAATTTTTCATGGCCACCGCGTATGCATCGTGGTGATCTTGGTCGGTGAGAGGGTCAAAGGAATAACCAAGACCACCCTGACCGACAAGCTCAAGCGCAGTCCGATGCATCCATTTCAACATGTCAACATCCTCATTACGTGATTGTCGCACCTGAGCTCTGATGCCATTTTCCAACTGGGGTGTTCATAGGTGAGGAAGCATGCAGACCAATGAACGATTGCATGAGATACCATGTGTGCGACGTGATAGAATATCGGTGTCATATTCCTCATATGCTTGATTGAGAACACCGGATTCAACATCTTACGTTGCTTTCGATGCAATTCGCCTGCCAAACGCTGATTGAACGAAAAAACCAGTGTATCCAAGGACTCGATCTTACCGTGGGTCGACAACAAGCCCGGCCCAAATGTTAGAGTATTGGAACTGTTCGGTTTAGGACCTATGTATAGAAGTGCCAATACGACTTCGTGGCGAGATCACTTACCTCAATGACCACCTAGGGCGCTCGTAGATAGCCTGATAGTCCTTGATGAGAATGTGATACAAGGCTCTGGGGTCGAAGACGTATAGCGCCTTTTGCTGTTTAGCCATGCCAATATGATTACGCCAGGCTGAACCTTTCAAGGATTTGTCCTGTCCTTACCCCAAAGCTGCTCTCAAGCTTGACTACGGTACCGTATTTGTTTGCGAGTTCATCTTGGAAGTCCCACCCAAAACGGTCGAACATGCGATCCAAGCTTCCTAGATGTGGTTTCGAGTTCAAAGCTTACCCAACCGAGAACAATGAAATGATTCATACCTTTCACCCATGAGGCAGGTTTTGGACCAGGAATGGATGACAGCGGGGACTTGTAGAGCAGCTTGCGATAGAACTGCCACAGAAATACAGACACTATGAGGGTCAGCGATGCTTGAAGGAGCATTTGTTCCATGGCGAATGGCTGCATCAACGGCAGCAGCGATAGGGTCGTGAACTGATAGTACCATTGAGGGCGAAGGCCGACGTATTTATCTACCTCAGGTGGGGCCTTTATGCCAACTGTTTGACTCATGAACATATTGAACCGGAAAGCGGGGGTAATGTGATGTTGGGCGCAGGCCTTGATGTCACGGGAACAGCGTTTACGACACCTGCCTCAATACTGATGACCAAATTCGATGGAGGATATCAGGAGGAGTAACAGCCCGTAGGGGCTGTGAAAAACCTGCGAAGGCAGTAGTTGCTGAGAACTCTACGGGTGTAAGGAGTGGGAATGATTTGCGTCGAAATCTGGAAATAGAAGCCCAGTCGCACAGTACGTACTACTGAAGTTTGCGGCATAAGCCCTGCTTTTCCGATGTTCTTCTCCCGAGGCTTGTGCGAGAGACATGCATATGCATATGACACGAAGGTTATCGAGGCCATAGAGTTGACACAAGTTGTACGACTAGTTGCCCGCGTGCCTCGGAAATGCTTAGATGTGCTTTGCGAGACCATGCTGGATCCATGGAATACACAGCACCGACTCGGACGATGGTGGCGGCTAAACACTGCGGATGAGGACTCACTAGATAGGAAATACCTCAATGCGTTGGAACACTTCGCTGTTGGTCTCGTTCCCATCCTTTCCTCCCATAGGCCGGATCGGACAGTGGGAACGAGATCATTCGTTGTGGTGACTAGTGCTTACACAGTCATTTGGTTCTACAGTGACTTGAGCAAGCTGACCTACGGAACAAACCTGTTCAAGATTCGGATTTCACGCGTCGAACTATGGTCAAACGCGACATGATCATGATATAATGTTACGCATGTTACGTACTCTCATATTTTCGACTCTCCCAAGCTTTTTGAATCCGCTCAGTGAGAAGCAGAGATATGAAGTCAAAGGGCACCAAATTCAAAGAGGTGTATGACATTGACAAGACGCGTGAGTCGCAACCCAGCGCTTCCCGGCAGTCCGCGTCGGGGTTCTGGAAGCTTGACGTCGTGACGTCGTCAGTACTCACGTCGACCAGCTAGCTTGACTCTTGAGTACTTGAGTATTAACGAATCAATATCAATGGACGGTTGACGGCAGGCATACAGGGTACAAGAAATCGGCCACATATGAGAACAGCAAGCGATATCAAGGACGGCAGAACAAACGGCGAAATCACCGATGATAGGCGTTTTACACACAAACACCAAAACTAAACCTCACCAGGAGGCTCTCGTTAGGGTGCAGGGTACAGTAGGACGACTTCCGCATATGCATGCAGCGCAGACGGAAGGTCTCGTATAGGTCTCGTACTCTTGCGGTATAATCAATTCTGATTGATCTGGGCTGATTCCCAAGTTGTGGAGTATAACACTCTCGGAGATAGGAATCGCCTTGTTCACAAGGGCAGCGTTCAGCGCATTTCTCTGTCCCCACCAGCAATTGCGGAAGGGTATCCACGCGTCATGCGGTGGGTGTAACTCCTCCCATGGGTTTCTCCAGTGAAAGGCGGGTTGTGGAGGCGGAGCCTGATTGACTGACAACTTGTCATTCGGCGCAATGGACATCTCACTCAGGCTGTCAGGACTCAGAAGATGTACTGTCGTCTTTTTGGCTCCTCTGAGGCAAATGCTGAATGAGTACGAGTGACAAGAAGGAAACGAACAGGAAAGGTCAAGTCGCGTCACGAGCCATACGCACCAAACGCACCAAATACCGGATCCGAAAGTGGTTCGAGGATGAATCTAGGGCGAGTTTAGGCCTGCATATAACCAAGTAAGTATTGACGGGACAAACGGCAGTAAGATCAAAGCTTCAGCTTCAGCTTCAACGTTCAATACCGTATAATCTCGGAAGGTCTGGACAATATTACTATTGAGAATTTAGTAGAAAGAAGATCGCTTTAGACAGGCTTTAGATCTGTTTGTTCGCTTCACCTTTGGATTGGTTCGGCGCTTCGACGCGCTATCGTCGGAACGTCCGGACCGAGCCTGTCCTCACCATCTCCTCTACACCGCCAATGTGCCAAAAG
>JSYW01003639.1:0-16033 GCA_000787475.1 Lentinus polychrous
CCACACGGACGTCCACACTGGTTCTTTCGCTCCTTCGGACTCTAGCCCCCCTGACCATCTCAAACCTCTACATCTTGAGCTACCAAATGCCTCTCTCTTTCTTCCCGGCCCTCCGCCACCTCCTCGTCCAAACACGGACCCTCGCGCTAACTCGCACAGGAATAGGCAGGCCGCCGAATCCCCCGTTCCCTCCTCTCTTAATAAGACGGCATGGGACTACTACCTGCGGGATTACCCAGACCGCACCTTTGTAGATTCTTTACTCCATATAATAGAATTTGGCGCTTCGCTAGGATTCACCGGTCCTGATAAGTCTCAAAGCTGTAAGAATCTCAAAACTGCTATGGAACACCCCGCTACAGTCTCCAATGACATTTCCAATCTCCTAACTCACCATCGAATGCACGGCCCATTCACCAGCCCACCTCATCCCCACTTCCGCTGTTCGCCCCTCGGCACAGTCTCTCGGAAACGCAACCCGTCCAAACTACGGGTCATCCACCACCTATCTTGGCCTTCCACTGACTCCGTTAACGACGGAATCCCAGATATGGAAGGTCATATTTCTTACGAACGCTTCGACAGCGCCATCGCTCAGGTTCGCCAATTTGGTCCAGGCACTCTCCTCGCGAAACTGGATCTAAAGGACGCCTTCCGTCACATCCCAGTTCGACGCCTCGACTGGCCCCTGTTGGGCTGCCACTGGCAGGACAGGTTCTACTACCACATCGTCCTCGTCTTCGGTGCCAAATCTGCTCCATATATCTTCAATCTATTTGCTGAAGCCCTCCATTGGATACTTCAACGCCATCTGCCTGCGGCGCTACGGCACTATCTGGATGACTTCCTGACGCTCTTCCGACCAGGCACCCCACCTCCGCTCGCTCGTCAAGCAGTCGAATGGGCGATCGCATTAGGGCAACAGCTGGGGCTCGAATTCCAGCACGAAAAGACCACTTGGCCCTGCACCAAGCTGGAATTCCTAGGGCTCGAATTGGACACATCCGCCATGGAAGCGCGTCTCCCAGAGGATAAGTTAGCCTATCTTCGGGAGCTGCTCTCTGAATGGGACTCGCGTCGCTCCTGCTCGCTTCGGCAGCTGCAGGAACTTGTGGGCTACCTCCAGTTTGCCAGCCAAGTCATCCCTCATGCTCGTGCATTCATTCGGCGGCTCATAGATTTCTCAACCACTTTTCACTCCCCCTTCACGGTGCGGCGAATACCTGCCTACGCTCGCGCTGACCTTCAATGGTGGAAGACGTTTAGCTCAATCTGGAACGGCATCCATCTTATCACGCCTAGCTATCCTGTTGTGCACGTCTATACCGACGCTAGCGGCGCCAAAGGCATCGGGGGAATCTTTGGTCAACATTGGTTCGCCTCCAAAGTTCCCCGTCGCCACCGGACCCAAGATATTCAATTCAAAGAAATCTACGCTGCTCTACAAGCAATCCTCCGTTGGGGCCATCTATGGCGACACCACCATGTTGTCTTCCATATCGACAATCAAGCGGTCGTGGCCGCCTTCCAGGACGAAACCTCTCGCTCACAATCTACCATGCTCGTTCTCCGCCTTGTTCTTATGCTCGCTGCCTGTCTTGAATTTTCTTTCTCTTCTTCTTGGCTTTCTTCTTCCGATAATGCTGTAGCTGACGCCGCTTCCCGTTTTCTGTATTCTCAGTTATTCAAACTAGCCCCTTACCTCCACCCCAAACCCTCCTCACCCAACCCCCAGACACTTGGTATGAAACACATGCTCACTTCTCGCGGCAAGTCTCCTTCTACCTCTGGCACGGCCTCGCCTCCAGCACCCGCAAGACCTATAGCACCGGTCAGAGATCCTTCATCGATTTCATCCGTCTCCATCCCTCCTATGGTAACCCCGATGGATCAATCCTTCCCGCCACACAACGAGCAATTATGGAATGGATCGCGTCCCTCGGCTCCAGGAGCCTACAGCCCCGGACAATCAAAGGCTATCTCTCCAGCGTCCGGTCACTTCACGTGGATGCCGACCTCCCCTTCTCAGTCTGCGAAGCTCCCGTCGTCCAACGACTCCTTCGTGGAATCAAGAGATATCACGGAGAACGGGAACGGAACCCCAAACTCCCCATCACGCTTCCTATCCTGTGCAACCTCTGTCACTCCATCACCGTCAAGCCCACAACCACTGCTGATCTCCACTTTCTCGCAGCGCTCAAAGTAGCCTTTGCCGGCTTCCTGCGCTGCGGCGAATTCACCGTCTCCAAAGAATCCGCCTTTAACCCCATCACCGACCTCTCGTGTGGTTCCATTCAGTTTCTACCATCTCAGGAAGCGCCTACTCATGTCCTCCTGTCCCTCCCTGCCTCTAAAACAGATCCCTTTCGTAAAGGTATCTCCATTGTTATTGCAGCAGCCCCGGCGCTTCCACCTGTGCTGTTTATGCCCTACAACAGCTCTTCACCACTCCGAGATCTCCGTCAGACCCCCTCTTCTGCGATGAAGCCGGACACGCTCTCACACGCACCAAGTTCATCAATCGCCTCAAATCCTCTCTATCACAGATAGGACTCGATAGCACACAATACTCCGGGCACAGCTTTCGACGAGGCGCAGCAACTTCTGCCGCATCAGTAGGATACTCCGACTACGAAATCCAACAACTCGGGCGCTGGCGTAGCGACGCTTACAAGCTGTACATTGACATGCCCAAAGATCGCATCTTGCACCTTTCCTCCCGACTCCATTGGGCCGATTCTCATACTCAAGATTTCGTGCCTCCGGCCCTTCCTTTCGCTCCCTCTATGGCTTAAGTTCGGCCCTCTCGTCTCCGTCCATGGGACCAGGGGGTCGGGCAAAAGAGCGGTTGGCGACACGAATTGATTCGTATGGCCCAAACATTTACAAAGACGGAAAGGACTGACATAGACTGTCAACCATACTCGCCGACTCAACTGAATGGGCCCGACATTGGAGACCTGAACGACACGGCGATATCACTTTTGTTAAGTAGGACTGGCTCTTCTGAGGTATTTCTTTCTCTCATTTTTCACATTACTGTCTGCATGCCCTGCTTCGAGGAGGCAGAGCACCGATACGGCTCGGTGCTCTGTCTTCATGAACGCCTCAGTGAGCTCTCACTGCCTGGCAACAACTCGGAATTGCCACGAAGATCCTTGCTTCCTTTCGAAGGTGCCGAATCTCCCTATCTTCCACATTCAATCGTCCTTCTTCGCATCGCAGGTCTTATTCGCACCGACCCACGAGATTCTCCACAAAGCCACGGGTATTCTTCTTCGTGTGCATGTATGCTTAACTTTATCATAGGAACTCCTGGGATCCTGATCGTCGCAAGCGCCACCGTGCCAACTTGAAAATTGCTTTCATCGTCAGGCAAGGAACATGCATGCACGTTAGACTTCAGGGAAAGGGCAGACGAGTCCATCGTAGATTTCATCTCCTTGCGAACAACGTTCCGAAGCCGCGTTCTTTAAGAGTCTCGAAGGGTCGAAGGTCATCAGACTCGGAGTCGGAGGCCTGAGATATCGAAGCTGGGCCTTCGTCCGTTGAACCTTCCACTATTGGCAGGTCTTCGCTTCTGCATTGTTCGGGTGAGCGACAGCGGGGTAATTGGTCTCTGCTTGTTCAGCTGAAATGACTAATTCAATCGTGAACATGAAAGTTGTTGTCTATCATGGCCTATGTTTGCCGCTGTCGCGGCCACTGCCAGTGCCCTTTGCGTATCGGTCGTGACTCTTCCTCCCCTCCTCCTAGTCTGGCGGAACACTGGTGGATCTTGCCATATCAACCTGTGCCCTGTCGTCACTAAGATGGTGTCTCGGGTTGAATTTTCAGCAGATACCGGGAGGCAGGCTTAGGCCTGTACAATGTTAATTGTGACTCTGAGGCCGCCGAATTCATTGAATTTGATTTGAAGTCCGGAACGTTCAGACCTGCTAAACTCAGCGACAATGCAAGTGCGGTTACGTAAGCCAAATACGGTCTGTCTGGCTGGAAACGCACCGCTGTAGCCGCGCAGTCGGCTATACCACTTTCTTCATCCTCTGTGCGCGTCCTTACCGACGGGCGATCGACGACGAACGGAACACCTATACAAGACATCCACGACGACGACGACAATCAGGACGACGATGAGCGAAGAAGGATACCCGGCGTCGTCAGCTTGGGACCACACCGACAGCGATACGCTTGCGTCTTCGTCCAACCGGCCAGGAGGGGTAAGTACTAGTCACGGTGAGGATTAGGCCTCTCACCAACTTCATCTTCTCGACAAAAACAACATGCATGCTCAACATTTTTGTGATCTGAACAGCACCAACAATACCCACATCATCATAACCATCTTTCCCATGATTCGCTCGAGTTGTCTTCGAATGCCGCGGGACTGGCAGGAGTTGGCAGCGGGAATGGCCCGCCCCCGCCCCTGACGCCGAGCAAGAGCGTTTCACCGCCCCTTCGATCAAGTATGGACTCGCCGACACGATCTTCGCATGGACATGGGCTACAGCAACCGCCAACCCCTTCGGCGACGCAAGCACAGAGATGGAGGGATAGTAACCAACAGCTGCAACCCCCGGTAGTGAAGGAACCTCCAACGATTGCTACGGAAGACTCACTGGTGGAAGCGAGTTTCGATGAAAACGTCCTAAGAGCGCTATGTGATCTTGATGTAATGTCCCCTTCTTCCCTGATAGTCCTTCCGTTACATCATAGCCAGATTATACTGACTCACTGCATGCATATACCCATTCATACTATGCGGATATATGTGACTTTAGTGTGGCGTACCGCTTCTGCTAGATCGAATCAAGCAAAGTATGGCATCATGTAAAGTGAGCAGTTCCCTGCGCATATACCCAACTTGCGAGTTCACTCGTGCGGGAAACAGGAAGTTTCGACATTTCTCAAGAAGCGCGCACTGTACGAAGAAGAATACGGTCGGAAGATGCAGTCACTCGCGAAGAGTACACAGGAGAACTATGCTGCCACCGATGGAAAGGCGGGGTATGTTCTTAAATTTAGTCCGACCGAGACTCGCCGAAGGGCACTGAATGGACGTATGACGACACCAGGAGCTTTGTAATAGCCTGGCAACAAGCTTTGAAGCTACATGAGACGATTGGGGACAATCGAATACGATTCGCGAGTCGGTTGTCGGAGATGAGCGAAGAGCTGAACAACCTCCTAAAGGAAGTCGAGAAGAACCGTAAAACAGTGCGCATATATCCCACACCCTCTTCTCTACCTCTATATCTGAACATATGGTACTTGCGCTAACAGAACAGAGATTTATGGACTCGTCTTGAACGCGGTGTGCAAGAAGCAGCTGAACGAACGGAGAAGTGTAACAACAGGGTCACCATGGCGATGGAAGAGCTCGAACGAGTGTTGATTCAGAAGGAAGGCGAGAATGTCAAGGAGACTGGAGTCCACGGACGCTCTCCTGGAGGACCTGGTGCAGGTGGCAAAAGAGCTTTGGGCAAAGCTGTTGCAAAAGGCGGAATGCTGCTGAAGGGAAGAAACCCCGGAAACGTAGGTCCTATAGAGTCACGTGGTATTCATGAAACTGACAATCGTTCTCTACGTGTACAGATTCAGAGACAAGAAGATGACATTCGCGCCCGGATGTCCGCGGCGTCTGATGCACAGCGCAGAGCTATCCAAGAATCGCAAACTGTACGCCAGGAGTACTTCAATTTCCAACTGCCGAGGATTCTGAGAGCACTGAAAGAGTGCGCGGATGAGGTCGACTTGGGTACTCAGTACCACATGACAAGATACGCTTTCTTGTACGAGAACGCGCTTCTTAGCGATGGGACTGTCTTGTCACCTGTAGCGGGTGACGAGGGTGAGTTGCACGAACGCACCTGCCTCGAGTGGGGTGTACCGGGTCATGCTGACTATATGCGTTGGGATCTCTCTAGACCCAGGCCTGAAAGCCATCTTCGAGTCCATTGACGGCCGTGCCGACTTCAAAGTCTACATGCAAAACTACGCCTACGCTCACGGCGGTCAGAATCCTCGAGCCCTACGTCGCAACGTACCGAGTGAGGAAGCTGTCCGAATACCCGAATACGGCCTGACAGCGCAATACAACTCAGCAAGTGCACCGCATACGCCCGCCGTGAATGCCAACAACATCGCGGGAGATAAGCAAAGACCGACGTTTGGAGTTGACTTGGCCGAGCAGATGGCGAGAGATGATGTGGATGTCCCACCGATTGTCGTCAAATGCTGCGAAGCTATTGAGAAGTACGGGATTATGAATCAAGGGATATATAGGATCGCTGGGACGACGAGTAAGATTAACAGATTGAAGGAATTGTTGGATCGAGGTCAGTTTACTACCATTCACCTCTCATATAGCGCTCCTAGGTACCGGATGAGGACTGACGTGGTAAGCTCTCCGTTACAGATCTTGATTCGGTGAACCTGGATTCGGAAGAATGGACATTGGATATCAATAACGTCTCGAGTGTACTCAAGCTGTGGTTACGTGAACTCCCGGATCCTATATTCACATACAGCATGCATGCGCAATTCATGGAGGCTGCTCGTACGTTTCCCTATTCGTTCCATACCTATTGAGGGCTGATTAAGAATGCTGATTGAATCTTGCTATCGTCGTATAGGTAACGAGAACGACCGAATGCGACAAATTCGATTACACGAACGAATTAACGACCTACCGGACGCGAATTATGCCACGCTGAAGTACTTTATGGGTCATTTGCACAAGTTCGTACCGTTTTGCTATGATATCACGCGATGTCATGTCTGACTTGTTTGCGGCAGGGTATTGCTACACGCAAATCACAACCAAATGACCGCATCCAATCTAGCCATCGTATTCGGGCCCACTTTGTTCGGAAGTAACAACCCGACGGCAAACGGACATACGATGGCCGATGCTGGTTTGCAGAATAAGGCTGTTGAAACTATCCTAGAACATTACAAGGATATATTCGTTGAAGACCCAGAGCCAGAGGAGTGAATATACCCTAGCATCTTCCAGCTCTCGTCTCGCTTTCTGGTCTCTGAAGCACGTTCACCCTCAGACCATCACCACATCCTGCACTACGTCCCTCGACCCCAGCATCATCACTTTATCCTGTCAACTGGATGGATACCCCCGTCATTCTTGAATCTTACCCCCGCACGTGTCCCATTGTCTCGGCAGCGCAAGAGCACGCGCCGTATCGTATCATCTATACCTTTCGTGTCGTTCCTTGGTCCAATCTCATCGACGTCCACCCTTTCCATTTAATATTGTTGGTTCTGGGCCTCGTTTCATTGACTTTATTATTATATTTATCAGAGCGGAGCTCTGTTATTCACTTTCTTTTTGTTTCACCGATTTGACGGCTAATGGACGTTTGTTTTATGAGTCATGTTGTTCTCGTTTCGCTTTGTTTTGATCTCAATGTTTGGGTACTTCTGGGAATCAACGGTTGGCAATGTATCATGTCTTGTTCAATGTAATTGGGCTCAGTGAGGTTCGCTGTGATCGATATCCACTCTACTACTCCTTGCATATGCATAATCCAATCAGCACCCGTTCGTATTGTACTAGTACATAGCAGGGACCATCGCATTGCATTCGCGCAAGACTTTTCTTGACCAGAAAATTAATATTTGTCTCATCGCTGCACATGTACCTGGAGTCAGGCGTGGGTTTGCAGTCGGAATGGCTGCCAGGCCTGTGAGTACGGACACTTCGTTACTACAAATTACAACACAGGTCAGAACGCGAGGTCGGGATACCAAGACCAAGGGAGGAACATACCCATAGCAGGACCCAGTGAAGATTTAGGCTCTCGAGATTGCCTAGGGAATCGTCGTCGCGGAATGTAGGTCAACGTTCGCTCCACCACAAAGGGGTCTTCGTGAGTCCAAGATGACGGAGGATGATCATGTTTTTCATTGACAATACTGCGGAATTGTTACCATAAATACACCACATCTGGAATGCTGGGAAAGGACGGTCAACTGGGGGGCCGGGAAGGAGGGATAAGAGAATATGCGACAGGTTTGTATGGCTTGAGGACTCTGTTGATATTGGTGCCGATGTTGATCATTTGAATGACAATGAATTGTTTCGAGATGTCACTTCCCTCGACGGGTTCAAGAGTATATAAATATTATGGTTCCATTACCGAGGCAAGAACGTGGTATAGGGTATGTCTCTGAAGAACTGAGATGATATACGTAGTGGTCTGGCACCAAGAAGGGGGTACTGCAAACACAGAGATGTGAGTAATTGGAGAGTGAATATGAATTAGACGTAGGTAATGTGTGAGATTGGGTATCGGTGTAACGGCTGATGTTGATGATATTGTTGAACGACTTACCAAGAAGGAAAGCAAATAAGAACGGCATGCAAATAGACAAGATCCCTAGCAGAGCACTGAGATACGAACGAGACGATGACAATAACATACTATTCCCCGTGTTCTTCCTACCGGCTTGGTGGAGACGCCGGACGCATCTGGGGTACCCATACCGATCCGTCCTCACTCAAGATCCATTCTGTCTTTGAAGGGAAGATGATATGGCGGAGGGAGGGACAGCCTCCCGCCCATGTGGTGCATAGTCGGGCTTCCTCTGACGCATTCTCGGGTCCAATCGCATCAATGTTGGTCGGCGAAAGATCGAGCTGGTGCAATGTCGGAAATGCGCCAAGGACAGATGTGAGACCGGCTAGTATACTCTGGAGAATATGGGGATGTTCAACGCCGAGAAAAGGTTTCGGAGTCAGCGTGTTGTGACCATACACGGAGGTGAATGAGAACGACGGTCGTCGCGCTCGATGACACGATGAAGAGGAAGATACTCACGATGCCTGAGAGTGCATGGTGAAGTGTATGCCTCAACGCCAGCTTGAGCTTGAGATATTCGACGCCGAACAAATGCCGTGAGATATCCCGAAGTAGGAGGGGCGTCACCGACATTGAACTCAAGTCTAACCACCTGATCCTCGTACTCGAACACGCTATTCGCTCCAGGTCCCGCATCGTTACAAACTCGTGCCCGACGAGACTCAATAGTTGCACGGGCCTGCCGGGCAGCACAGATGCAGCGGTGGGAGCGGAACCCCGAAAGGTGGTCAGGCATGGGAGGTCGGACGGTTGGAGGTGGAGGACTTCATAGCAGTCCGCCAGACGCAGGTGTTGGATTGTCGGTGTTGCGGTGAGGAACCATTCGATGGGGGGTGTAGGGTTTGGGAAGGCTTTCGGGGATAGGGATCCCCTGCCTACTCCGCTCAGAGCGAAGAGGCGAAGAGAGGGAAAGGAACACCCGTCCAAGATACCCCTGGAAGAGATGGTCCCGCCCGATAAGCCTAGGGCGAGCTCCAGTGACTCTAAACCGCCGAGCATACGTAATGCACTGTTCATCGTCTTTAAGACGGGCTCAATGTGCGGCATGTATTGCTCTCGATACCCCGAGTCTGTGTGCCATCTGATAGATACTTTTCGAACGACCTCGCACAGATGAGGCCGATGAAGGATCGTTTCGAAGCAGCGGATAGTCTTGTAAGGCGTCGGTTGAGCTTGTGGGAGGATTTCGATGATGCAGATATTGGTGTAAAGAATGCGCTCTGCGACTGCGCGGAATCGGTGTGATACGCGAATGACTTGTGTCAGAGTGCTTGGCTGGAGATGCTCGAAGATGTCGGAGAGCGTTTCATTGGGTAGAGGACTCATCGAAGGAGGTGGAGTATTGGGTTGTTGGTGAGCCTGCCGGGATCTTTCTGGATGATATCAAGAGGCGAAGGTGTACGGAGTAGATGGCACTACTCTGGCTCATGTACTACTGGGGAAAAGAATAGACCTGTAGTGAGTAAGAAGACAGCAAGGAGGAAGGGGATCCGAATACGATACTAGTGGGGCGAGAACGTGAATAGACGGAACAATCGCGGGGGATTGGTGACGATATATAAAGGTTCCCAAGCTGCGAAAGTTGAATGGTGAAACAAGCATGAGGACTAGGAAGGCACCGTTGGAGAAACGCAGAAGAATCACCGTCCGGACTGAGAAAAAACGGAGCCGTGTTTGTCTGCTTGAGGGAGGGAAACCGATCTCCGGAAATAGGGAACGTTCTCATCCTTGCGGCCTTGAATCCAAGGTCCGGGTCTGCGTTCCACTGCAACGAATAAACGTTGACTGTATTGTAGTCGAGTCAACCCAAGTTGCCGCTGACAGAGACACCATGGCGGAAGAAAACAGGGTTGTGACGGCAGCCAGACGGAATATGCGCTGATGGGAGAAGTCTATCAGCCTAGTTCATATCACGCGCAGGGAAAGATGGAGGCGGATAGCGGGGATGAATTAGGGGGCTAAAAGTACAGTTCAATAAAAATACACCGAGAATACACCGAGCCCATAAAAAACCAAGTGTCCATGAATAGTCTATGCTCCGAATCCGTACAGCGTCCTCCCTGACCGCTTCAATGCGTAGACGACGTCGAGGGCGGTAACCGTCTTCCTCTTCGCGTGTTCAGTGTATGTGACAGAATCCCGGATGACCTAACAGTCCGATAAGTCAAGGAAAGCCCTCGTTTGGAATAAAGCAAGCTCACTTACGTTTTCAAGGAAGATCTTGAGAACACCTCGAGTTTCTTCATAGATAAGACCAGAGATACGCTTCACACCACCACGTCGCGCCAGACGACGGATAGCGGGCTTTGTGATACCTAGATACACGAGTTCAATGTGAGTCCAAGCAGGACAATTAGGCATTCCGTACGTCCTCACCTTGAATGTTATCACGGAGAATCTTGCGGTGACGCTTAGCACCACCCTTTCCGAGACCCTATAGGATTCAGTTCCAAGTCAGAATACAATCCATATACTACCGAAGTTAGTGAAGAGAACTGACCTTGCCACCTTTGCCACGGCCGGACATATTGTTCAAAAGTTAAGGTTGAGTCGTTGTGTTGAGAAAGCCCAAGAGTTTTGTTTGTATCAAGCTCGCGAATGCGACAGTGGCAACGGAGGCGGAAATGTGAAAGTGACCTGGAAACTGCGGACGCGCACAGTATATATACTGGCGAGGGGCGCCAAAAAGTCGCGTGCGCGAACGCGTTGATTGACAGTAAACAACGATCACGTGTCGCTTGACGCGTCCTACCCGAGTCAGGCGCCCGCCCTATATAAGATGCGGCGACCGTCTCACTAGCTTTCCCCTCACTCACCGTCTACCAACCTTGCCACCACCACCCAACTTCGTCTCACGACACCTACAACCGTCTTATTGAACTCTACAATGGCCCGTACCAAGCAAACCGCTCGCAAGTCCACTGGTGGTAAGTTTCACTTACGATTAATCGCTCTCGACTTGAAGACCAATCGTTGCACAATAGGCAAGGCCCCTCGTAAGCAGCTCGCAGCCAAGTCTGCAGCCCGCAAGACAGCCGCCGCTACTGCGACTGGTGGTGTCAAGAAGCCTCATCGTTTCCGCCCTGGTACCGTCGCTCTCCGTGAGATTCGTCGGTACCAGAAGTCGACGGAACTCCTCATCCGCAAACTTCCCTTCCAACGACTAGTTCGTGAGATTGCTCAGGATTTTAAGGTTGGTTTCACTATTTTTTTGTCTTTGTATTTGCTTTCAAGCTGATCATGTATGGAATAGACTGATCTCCGTTTCCAATCATCCGCCGTCATGGCTCTCCAAGAAGCAGCTGAGGCATATCTCGTCTCGCTATTCGAAGACACCAACCTCGCCGCTATCCACGCCAAGCGTGTAACCATCCAACCAAAAGATCTTGCTCTTGCGAGGAGGTTGCGGGGAGAGCGGGCATGAGCTCGTGTATTCTTGTTCGTTGTAGGATTTGGGGACGCGGGGGACGCGTTGTACTATAAGGACACTGTATTTATCCTCTAATTTTCGTATCGCTATACCATCTACTTGCACTGAGCATTTGAACGTTGAGGCTTTGACAACTTCAAAGTGAATCGCGTGTTACTACATAGGTGTGTTGCGACGCGCATGAACGCGACGCGTTTATCACGTGATGAGACCGGTATGATTTCAAGCGCGTCAGCCTCAGTACTGTAGACCGTGTCACCGTGGACCTCACCGGAGAATCTCCCTAGTCATACCAAGTACAATGTTTCTGACTCCCGTTCAGCTCGAAGCATCTTCGGAGTACCTGAAAAGTGCTTAAAGTGACATTGACGAGGATACCATGGTCAGGCTTGAACTATTCGCGTTGTTGACGCGTTGTTGATTAGGGTATGCTGGTGATTGTTCCACGGCTACTAACCGAAGCCAACAAGCCGTTGCTCACGTCGACGTATCACTTCGTTCGACACGGATATGTCTGCGCCCAAGCCTTCAATAACGGAGGTGAACCCTTCGAGTTCTGCTCTTGCAGCCACTGCGGACGCCTCTGCTGTAGATGGTTCGTTACCTTCAGGCCACATTCGGTTCTCAAAATAACTTACTGTTTTTCTGTCAGTGAAAAATCTTACAGTGGCTAGCTCAAAACGGAAGCTCAGCATGTCTGCTGAAGAGTTGCATCCCAAAAAAGTGAAGGCGGAGCACTCTGCGCCTTCGAACGCTATCGATATTTTCGCTAAGCCGGAAATGACATCGGCATCAGAAGCAGATGTTGACGACGAGGACGACGATTCGGAGTCGGAAGCATATGGTCCTATACGCACACGCTTGAAAGGAGACGGGCCCTTCACCTTCATCGCCTGTTCCGACTCGCTCCTTGGGTTCAACGGCGGGGAAATCAATGCCATCTACAAACCAGATCTGCTTGCAACATACGAACGTGTCCGTCAACTACCTGAGAAGGATCGCTCGCAGGACAATGGCCTATGGTATGTGAATATACGGGAGTCATGGTCCGAGATGGCCGACGACAAAGCCGATGATTGGGATGGAGAGGAGGCTCAAGCATTGAGGAAGCTCTCGGATGAGGTGTTCCATGGGGACTCGGACTCGAAAGGACAATGGTGGTACGAAGTGTATGTTCAGAAGAAACACCCAGGGAAGGGAAAGGCAGCGGCAGAGACTACTCTTGAGTTTTGTAAACCATCGGATGTGTGGGTCGTAGGCTTTGGCAGGTGCGACGCAGAGACGAAGGAGGCGATGGACGCCCTGGCCGATGACGCTTTTCCTTGCTTCTAGCCTCGTCTCATAGAGCATGAACTACTCATTGTAGTGCTGTCTTTTCACGTCAAGGGTGTGTAATTAACTTCAAATGGATGGCACTGATGGTAGATTTGTCTGGTAAACTATTTTCGTTGACTATATCTACATACCCCAGCACGAGTATTTGAGCCCGCGCGATGAGTCACGGACGTAGGGAGCGAGAAGTAATGCTGCATCTGAATGGTCGGGGGTATCTATAATGCAAATGGGGACGGGGTCATTGATAGGTGGGGCTCGGATGTAAAATTCGCTCACATGAGTAAACCTGGTTTGTATTCTTCCTTCGGGACTATCTCACTGCCATCTTCGTCAATAGCTCTTGATATGTTGAATTTGGCCAGGATAGTCGCTATCTGCAGCCAGATAGACCTTTTGCCGAAATATCTGCCTGGGCAAATGCGCTTGCCGAACCCAAATGCTGCAACGGAGGGATCCAGTACGTTCGGATTCCAACGTCCTTCAGTGTCGAAATACCTATCCGGATTGAAAGTAAAGGGGTCTGGATACGCGGCCTCGTCATGCAATATAGCCCTAGAAGATTTTGAGTATCTAACCTTCCGACTAGCTTGTATTGCAATTGGTTACCAAGAGTTCGCAATGCATATCGAGCCCTTCGGTAGAAAGTATCCTTTGTAAACATCGTCTTCCTCTAATCGGTGATATATACCTTTTTCTCAGTCAACTCAACGAACCATGATGTATGGCATGTGACACTCACCGACTGGTATTGCAGGATGCCATCTGAGGGCTTCGTTCACAATAGCATCAACGTACGGCAGAGAGCCCATATCAGAAAAGTCGGGTAGACGATGTCCGCCTACGACTCTGTCTATTTCCTCCTGAGCCTTCTTCTCTCTGGGTTCAGTGTTACGGCGAGGAAAAATGACGCCGATGATGAGACCGTCTAGTGGCCACAACTGCTGAGGTAGATCGGAAATACTAAGAACGTCAGAGCACATACTGTGTCGATTCCACCTGAATCGATATTATTGTGAACCATCTACTGCTCGGTACGAGAGCAAGGCCACGTACCAGCATACATGGACGCAAGAGCCTGCTTGACCATGCGTTCCGTCCACGCAGGGTTTACTGCATCCATGACAAACGGTCCTTGAAGCAAATTCGTTGCGATGCATGAATGGACTGGCTTATTCTTGCTCTGAAAGGTATAGCACGAAAGTGTAATCCAGTAGTAGACCACAGGTACAAAGACCTACTCATCGGTCCTTGACGTCTTCAAAAGGTCTGTCCAGCATTGCCTGTACGTTGGGTCTCCAGGCGTTTGCTCGACGCTTGAAGGAGGCACCAGGAAACCACGATGGTATCCACTTGACTATGGTTACTCCAGAATGAATGTTGTTGGTCGAGACAAACAGTTGACATACGGATTGGGAATACGTCCACCAAATAACTCTCGCTGGCACCAATCGCAAACGCTGACATGGCACGTTCTGCAATTTCGACGTAGGGATCCCCTTCGGGCTCGATGTCGACACCGTATGTCAAGCGCATGACGATTCGACTGCTCGTACTACACATGCGAGGTCTATCAGAATGACATGTACCCACAAGTTCCGAGGACCGTCCGCTTACTATCGTAGATGCTCAATGAATCTCTCCGGGGATGTTTCCAGTCGTTGTACAAGGTGTTCGACTGCATCCAAAATGACGGACTGATAGTCCTTGAGTTTGTGCTTGCTGAAAGAGAGGTCGAAAGTATGGCGCATGGCACGAAAATCATCGTTATATCCGTTGTTAGGGAGAGCCCACGAGAAACCGATACTTCCAAGCGCGACATGTCCGGTGAATAACTTTTGGTATTTGTGATGCAGGAGGGATTAACATACAGTTCATTGAGCATCGTTACATATGGCCTGACTGGGCTGAGAATCCGAAAGCAAAAATTGATATCCATGGATTTCACGCACCTATCACTGTATATCGAGGAACGCTTATCGAATAGCTCCAGTACAGCTTCGAGTGAGTTCAAGACGATGAAATCGGCCCCCATCATTTGAAAACGAATAATATCATAGTCTGTGAGATATTGGACAGAGGGTATGGCTTAGTATCCTTTGCACGTACTGTATTCTTTGCTCCACCGAGTGAACTGCAAATACGGTTCAATCTGTCGTTGGCCATTCATAGGGATCCCCAATGGCATCCCCTTTGGACCGGGGGGATATGGTGGCCTCTGGGTAACGTTTTGACGACGATAAAGCCATAAAGGTACCGCAAGTACGAGGAAACCAAGTAGGATATCTGTCCAAGGAACCATGAATTCGGATTGTTGGTAGCGAGTCCCTGTTCCGGCGTACGTCTCCGGAATGGACAAGGAAGGTACACCAGTATATTTCCACTGGCATCGATGTCTTATACTAGACTGCCAGGTGGTGCCTTGGGCGGTGAACACTATCAGAAATGACCTTGACAGGATCAGGAATAGGTGTATTCGTGAGAGTACTTACCTGATACCACAGACGTTTCGTGTGTGCAGAGCTCCAGGTTCCATCTGGAGTATAGTACGAAGAGCGAGGCCTGTCTAACCTGAGCTCTGACCGCAGCCCATGCATCTATTACAGACTCAGGCGATCACACGTGGTGGCATGTAGATGTGCGTCGAGACTGAAAATGCTTCGTATCAAACTAAAGGACCTCGTGTTCAGTATCAAACTAAGACGAGACAAGAATACCTTAGCGGACAACTCTACCAGGTTTCTTTCAAGGAGAACATTCAGCTGGAGATGATGTGCACAATCATCAGCAGATCAATCATTTGTGGAAGTGACTCATCGGGATTCCCACTCTGAACTGAGCATGAATCGAGTACTTACATCGAGTAATACCCGTCTGGTTTTCCGTGAGT
>JSYW01003642.1:0-25738 GCA_000787475.1 Lentinus polychrous
TCCCCAGCATCCAACTCCCAGCACGCGGTATGTATCCTGAAGCCGTGACGGTATAGGTACAGAGAGTGACTGAGCCTTCTGCAGCAAAAACGTGTGGGTCGTGGTCAGGGTTCCGGACGAGGAGGTACTTCAGGACGTGGTCATAAAGGTCAGAAGGCCCGGTCAGGGAATGGAAAACCGAAAGCTGGGTTTGAGGGTGGACAGACACCTATCACCAAGTTGTTCCCAAAGAGGGGTTTCGTGAATGCGTGCGTTGTTACCATTTCATGGAATGATATACCCTACTGAACTCCCATTCTGGTATACAGTAATGCGAAGGTCTATGCACCGATCAACTTGGACAGGATACAGCATTGGATAGACCAGGGGAGGTTGACCTCATCACCGGAGAAGCCGATTACTGCACGGGAACTGCTATTGAGTGGTTGTGTCCACGATGTTGACGACGGGATCAAGCTATTGGGTGATGTACGAACCAATCCCCATCCCTCTCGACTAGTATCAAGCTCACGCTATGAATAGGGCGCAGACCAGTTGAAAACTCCCATACACATTACACCGTCAAGGGCATCCAAGTCAGCCATCAAAGCGGTCGAAAAGCTCGGAGGCACCGTATTCTGCAAATACTACAACCCTCTCGCTCTTCGTGACTGTGTCAAGGGCAACACTGAACGTACCCAAGCCGCACCGACGAGGAGGACAGATATCTGTGAGTACAAACCCCACGCCTTTCCCGCTCTCGCTCATTTCTTTCCAGTGTGGTATACCGAGTGGAAGAACCGAGGATACCTGTCTCCCGAGGCATTAGCCAGAATGCCAATCGTCGAAGACCGATGGGTGGAGCTGTCGAAACAACTGCGGGCATACAAGAAGCAGGGCATCGAACAGCAAAAATAGTATTAGAGGGTTTAGCTACTGTACAGCTCATAATGATTCTACTTTTCAGCCGGAAATAGTATCCATACGATCCGGCGAGATGCTGCGACTGCGCGAACGATACGGTGAACCGCCGTTTCCAACCCTGTCTGGGGAGATACTTCTACTCCAAGAACGATAGCCATCGGGCGAGGGCGACCTAGAAGGACTGCGAGAAACATAGCGAGAGCCAGGCTCAGAGGGCGTCCGACTCCTGCCCCCACTCCTGGAGCTGGGGCTTTTGCTTCTACCGCCGTCTTTCGTCCTATCCGATGCGGCACTTGGGCTTCGGCTCCCACTGCGACTCCTGCTGCGACTGCGACCTCTATCACTCTTTTCTTCATCTCCCTCCATTGCATCCAGGAGTCGACTCTGCCTTGGACCAAGTTCACCTAAGTCTTCCAGCACCTCCCGTTTCGTGATGCGAGGTAATATGATGTCACAAACACGTTCTTCTCGTAACAGCTCGTCCACAAATTCGTCCATGTAGGTCAGGGAGTAGCTACCTAAGATCAGAGGAGTGGTGTCAGTGATCCGTGGAACAACGGAGCCAGAAAAAAAGGGTTCTACTTTGCTCTCGTTTTCGAAGTTTCCGATAATCCTTCATTAAGGGCTCTAGGATTTCATAAACTTCCGCTGGTCGAAATGTCATTCGAATATACATTGCAGCCAATGCTCGTAGATACCTTCATATCATGGAAGTTCAATACTTGATAACACAGTGGCAGACACAACAAACTCACTTGAATTCATCAGCTTGTAGATATTCAAGCAAGATCTCCTTCTCCGGTTGAATCTGTAGGAGCTTGAGTAGGAGGCACATGAATTCGGTAGGTTTCTGGTTCCCATAGACTCCCCCAATGGCTTTGAGTTCAATAGCCTTGTCAATCAGCGTTTCGGCTGGCGGTAAGAGGTAATGATGGGCTGAGTGCATAACAAAGGAGATCCTGCACATATCATCCATACCTGTAAGAGCGAAACAGTGTTCTTTCCAATATTGAGACTCATAGACGCGATTACGGATGACGGTTTCGACTAGGTGCTATATCATAAGCAATTCAGATATTGCACAGTAGCACTATACCAGACATACCTGTGGATTCTTGCCATGAATAGAGATTGCACCTCGTACTGTCGTGTTGGCCATGGTGGATTGGGATGAAGGGTTGGCTCGACAGGTTTGTTTGCACCCGTTAACATCTCAAGCGTTTGCCATATTCGGCAGCGGTGTTTTTCACACGGTCCTGAACAGACTCGAACAGCAGCAAGTTGGGTCAAAAAACGTTGGGCGCGGGTGACCTGGACAGTAGATAGATACGGGGGCGGCCATCACGGCGATGCCCCCTATGGACACGGAGTCGTCGTTGACGTCGTCAACGACGGACGACGCATTTTGGTTCCTCATCCCCGGTAACATATACCTGAAGATGTCAAGCAGCTCGTTCTTTATATATACACTTTCGGTGAGCACTGCGAAACTCGCCACAATTACTGGTACAGTATTAGCCGGCGCGCTGTTCAGAGAGTCTTGTTGCTCGGCCTTTCCAACTTCTGTGACAGGGAAGGCAAAGAGTGCCAGCACAGAGCAAGATATACTCCCTCCTGGATAAGATCCACTGGCACAAGCCAAATATATATGTATCCCCAATCTGTTCGATTGTTGCTGGTTTCTCAGCCTTTCTGCATGCATTGAACGATAGGTTACGACATGTCCCGGTGCGCATAGCGGTGCTTTGCAACACAAGTGCCTTGCGACATGCGGCTGACGTCCTTTTGACGCGCAAACTTGCAACGCGGCAAAAGATATGGTGCCCTCATATAGCCGTGCATATCGCGTATACCGTTGTGGCGCCACTTGTTGTACCTTGTTGTCCCGCGCAAGTCCAGGCGTACTTGGTTGCAGTCACATTTGACACCCCCATCTTATTGGGATCCTTGGTTCATTGGAGGGCGGTGTCATGCACTGTTCCTCATTTGACTGCAGATTGAGTGGCAACTTGGATGTCGACACACTGGCATGAGTTATTGCGTTGTGCCACTGAATCCGCCACTCGTAGCATGTTGTAGATAGGAACTGTACAAGAGGTACAGGAAACTTCTTGAAACGCACGCTGATTATCAAATATCGATTTCCCAGCTGATCATCATTATAGAACAGGTCATGGAATAATCGTGTTCAGGGTCCTCTACCTTATATGGATGGCGACTACATCCTCATTCGGATGAGTTTACAGTTTTTGGCATTCTGACTCGTAGGCCGTATCGCATTTGGCCAAGGTGAGCCACTGAGGATGACAAAGGGACCGAACCAGCTTGTTGCTGCGTGTTCGGTTGTCGGAGTGCCACTCCTCAAAAGGACCAAACGAAACCAAAGTCTGATAGGATATAAGGGCCCGTCCTCTTTCGTTAGCCTCCAACCGCACCTTTCCACTCTCCCTCGAACGAATCGCCTCCTAAGCCACTCATCCTCGATTCTCGCGCTTGCTCACCGTAAGTCCCACCCACTCACACATCCTCCCGGCGTCCTCGCTGACGATGCTCTTCATAGCGGGCCTCTCCTCCATGGCTTGCCACTTCGGAATACTCGTCAACCTTGGTCTTTTGGTCAACGTGGTGCGCGTCCACCCGCCCCCCCTTTTTTTCCCCTGAGCTGTTACAAGTCCTGCGATTTGAGCGAGGAATGAGTGTTGAGACCTACGGCGAGGTAAGCCCAACTCTCATCCCCTCTCGGCGGTTCACTTGTCCTCACCTCTCCACCATTGGAAGACGCAACTGATCGTCGCCCATTTTCAACCTTCGCCAACCGTGTCTATCCTTGAGCAAGAAGACGGCAAGATCCGAACTGAACAATTTACTTGAAGATGCAACTGATTCGCCTCCCATTTTCGACTCTACCCGCCAAGAGGTTTTCTTGCAAGATCGGAACTAAAGACTTGAGACGTGAGCTTGTTTGTGTGATAGTGTGATACGTGATTCCTTCTAGGAAGAGTGCCGGCTCACCAAGAGCAGTGGAAGAGCTGCCCGGTGGCGGACGAGTTAGCTACTCTTCCGCTCTCCCGCCCGTAATGGGCTCTCGCAGTGGAACTGCGCACCGGGTTCTGCATTCAAGATCCTTATGTGCGGAGCCCGAGCGCAACAGGCGTAGCTAGCCTGGGTTCTGCAGGTGCTGTTTCTTGGAAGAGTGCCGGCTCATCAACCAAAGCAGACGAGGATCTGCCCGGCGATGGGTGAGTTGGCCACTTCCCTGTCTCCAGACTTGTAATGAGTCGCGCAGTGGGACTACATTCACGGACTTAGCCAGTTCCGGTCCCGCAGAACGCATGTGTGATTTTTCGTGGTCTGTGAAAGATACATTTTTCCATGGTGGCTCTTCGTGGTCAATTCTCTGTGCGACGCTCTGGATTACTGTGGCAACCTTCTCATCAGCTTTAGCTTCTACTTCGGACTGTACTCCTGGGACTGGCAACATGATCGGCGATGCTTCTTTCTCAGCAATCGTGGGCCGCTTTCATGGTTACTCTACGCTTCCTGGAATGCTTACGCACTGGAGACGTTGGAGATCTCAGGCTTCTAGTATCCGAAGGTGTGACAGGGTAAGTCTTATCGTCATGAACATCTTTATCAGGCGATGGCTGACGCCTAGTCTCACAGTACCTACCCGTGACAAGAATATACCGCGTCCAAACTACGCTGACTTGCAAGACAATGGGGGCATCTCATCCGAGATGCATTGCGCTGAGTAGTTAACCTCTCACATTTTTCGTGCGCTGACTTGAACGCCCGTGTATACGGGCCGTAAGTCTCCTCCGCCTCTCTTTGTCATCGTCAGAATATTGACGTCCCCCTATACCTCACTTCTAGGTGGCAATGTTACGGAGGGCTCTGGTCCCTCATAGATGTGACACGCGCGAGACTTGTGAACAGCAATTACATGTAATACATGTTACCAGTAGATATACGAGCATACACTTGGTGCCGTGAGACGTTAGCATCGTCGAGAGACCTTCCAAGATCAAGTCTCGTTAATTAAACCTGCGTACTGCCAATGATAGCTGAGATTTGGTCTTGAATGGGATCCGCCTGAACTTTACGAGTATCGTAATCGATCGAGAATATGCTGACAGCAGTCTTGCACTTCGCAAGGAGGGTATTCTCACCTGTGGTCATGATGAATCGAATGAGGAATCAATGATGATAACAGATGATAACAGCACAGTACTACTCACCCGGCAATCCCTTCCTGCCACTTAGTATTGCGTTGACTCCATCTGTCGCACTGGAATGCTATTATGAGCGGGATTATTACAGACACGGGTGAGTGCTCACAGGCCGAACACGAGGGCAGGGAGACCAGTCTTTCGGTTGAGACCGATTGTATCTACAGTAGCATCGCCCGTCATGCGGCTGAGTCTGAAATTAGGCTATGACCAAATCATTGAGATTTTCGCAGCGGCAATCGTCATTCAGAGATAAACGGTAATTGTCACACCTTGGTGCAATCGTTGCCAGGCGCAAAAGTGGGATAGTTGATGCTACATGTCGGGACGAATAAGACAAGTCAATTCTCCAGTCGGCTCATTTAGGATTGAATACCCCACCTTATGCCGATCCCAAACGGGAGAAGACGCTGACCATCAGGAACCTTTTGCATCAGAGCAGCCACGAAATTTGCGGTGAGCTATGCGGTTGGTATGCTTATCATCGCCGGAAGAGACTAGTGATATATGAACTACTCACCCTTCCCGCACGATTCGCGGGATCATTGGCTCGTCCAGTGTTATCCGTGAAGGGGCGGTGGGTGCTGTTGCCCGCGGAAACAGCGATCGCAGGAATCTAACCGAGAGACTTTGCTGTGGACAAAATTGAAAAGCTGGCATTCGGTAAGATTCCTTACGTTCCGTTCAGTCAGTGCATACGCCGCGCCGATGGTACCGCTGCCGGTAAACGTGAAGGGACCGGTGTTTGAACCTTCATTGGGGCCAGATATCTGTGTAGTGGGTCAGGTGTCTATGAATCTCACGTCAAGGTACAGCATACCGCGAGGTCGACGCTCTTCCGTGGCCAGACCTTAGGCACAATTACATCTAGTGCAAACAGTGCCTGGAAGCTACCTTCAGGCTGCATATTGAAGAGGAGAACAGACAACTTACCGTGGCCACGGGGGTACCGTTGAAGTACCCTGTGACGCACTATCTATGTAGCGATTAAATCAGTAGTAGAGTGACATGCTCACAAATTTGAGGATCGTCCATTGCCGAGCCGAAGAAAGGAGCTCCCACAGGAATCGTCCCGAATTCGCCCCCGGGCGCAGTGATGTTAACCGTAGGGAGCCTGAGAGTGCCGCCTGTGCCCGACTGCTGGACTGCCGGGCTGAGCGGGAATGTCGGTGCCATACATAGTTCAACATAGCACTGACTTACGCAACGAGGAGAACATCATGATCGTCAGACTTCAACGCGTCGTATGTTGCTCTGGAGCAGAACCAGCCAGAAATGACTCTGCAGGTGACAATATATTCAAACAAGTGGCAGACGTACCGGATGTTGGCTGTAGCCCAACTGTCATCATTCGTCAGAAGAATGTTCAACGCGGAGGTTAAACCTGCTGAAGCAAGTATGCTGTACGCATATATGAAAGACGAGAAAGTAAAACACATGATTCTAGGCCTGCGCTCGACGGCAGCTGAGTATACACGGTGAGGTCCACGTCAGGGTGGAACGTTGAACATCGACGCTTGGATCTTTTATATAGCTATCCAACAGCCCAGATAGCATAGCGGCCGTACTACGAAAGCTACTTGGACAACGGGAACGCAAGATTTCCTGCCTGAGAGTGTACCAGATGCACATGTGGTTAGAGATAGCCCGCGTGCTAATGGAAGCGTACATGGTATCTTCTTGGTGGGAGATGAAAGGCCACGGGATACTAGTAGTATTCTTTACACGAACACGAACAAGTTGTACCTGTGAGTATTATTAGGTCTGCGGAGGAGACTCGGAAATATTGACGATATAGGACTCTTCGAATTCGTCATGTATGCATGGAGAGAGAGATCACATCCGGAGAGTAAACTAAGAAGGCTGCCAGGAGAAGAAGAAGCACTTAGCATTGAAGTTAGCAAGGAGTTGGCAAGGACTCCAAAGGAGTACCCAAATAAGTAACCCAATTTTGTTTTTTGAATTTGATGGCGGTTGGTCATAACCCAATCAGGAATACGTGGTTGATTGTCTTGAGATTTATACACTGGCATTACTTGGCAACTGACCCTGACCACGGGTCGGGGTGCTCATGATAGATTCTCCCTTGTTGGTGCATTGTCCTCTAGATGGCAGTATATCTGTCTGTGCTTTGTGTACTGACCTACCTATCACTCGAACATCGTCTTTCACCAAGAATCAATCAGCCCTCGCCTCAGTTCCTGATGTCTGCAGCTAGAAGCCAAAACGTTGACTCATTGCATCATGATTCCGGCTGGTCTGTAGCTGTATCCGAAGAGTGGGGGGTGGGTGATATTCAGTGTTTCTCCCACATCGATCAAGCTCAGACTGCCTTCGTTCATTAATCCACAGGTGCTCGGGCCCTTCCCAATTCACGCTCGAGAGCAGCACTTCCTGTCTCCATCATATCCTCTTAACTGTACGACATTCATAGAGAAAACGACATCGATTCTATGACTAACTGCGTACTTCGGCAGTGTCAGAACCTATCGATCGAAATACATCTTTCCCATCCTCATACGCCGACAACGGGACTGTCAACTGGTCGCACGCAACGTCAATCAACGGAACGCTAGCTGTCACGTTTCCACATGTTCGGTAAGACAGGTTGCCCATAGCTTGGAGTTTTCGTCTATATGAACGGGGCTTTTCACCTCAGCTGGCAGTCTCTGAGGGATACCGAAGGATGGGCAGCATTGCAGCACCATAGTAATTTATTCACGACTTTGGAGGTCATTCCACCTCCAGGAAAGCGGCATCAACATGTGCATGATATACCTCCCAAACTGGATCTCCTGGTGTCACTATCGCAAGGGTCATACTTCACTATTGTTTCAGCCTATGCAAAGGACGTATCGGACTATTCTACGCCGGCCAAGTGGTATGCTGGTAATATATATGGCATGAACTCATCCCCACCACACGTGATCACTCTACCTGATACCCCATCACTGACGAGTCCTACGAAATATATCCTGTTTGTCAGTGGCGACTATGAGGTATGTTCTAGCAATACCTATCCCATTGTCAGAATGACCCTAAGGCTGTTGTTCACGCTTTCTCATAGTTGAGACTCTTTGGAGATCCGAAAGTCAGGGGTACGGCGATTCCGGAGCTTCAGTTGTCTCTCTCTGTCGACATCATTACCCCAACTCACCAATTAGCCTTGTCACCGTCGTATGATGTCTTTCCAGACTTCGTCGACGGTTGGGCATTCGGTACTGCAATCGGTATTAGCCTTCACAGTGTTGAAGGCTTCTGGAAAATACTTAATGCCAGCATAGCCGATGTCGCACTCGCAGAGGTAGCGATATTGTCTCCCCGACTGAAGTTGCCCCGGCCTCTGATTACGTTGAAACAGACAATATCATTGGAAGTACTCAGACAAAACCTTTCTATTGTACCCAAGCAAACCCGCTATCTGCCTATCAAGATACACCAACGGAAGCCGGTTACTACATTGGACACACTCGCCATACAGATATATGCAACTTCAGAAGCCACAGGTTTACGAGTCTACAATACGGAGATCCCGATCCGGCATGTACCCAAGTGGACATCCATGGTATCTTCGCCTATAAAGGCTACGTACTTTTTCGCAACCATTCCAACGGCATATCTGGTCACTCCCCCTATCGAACCGACAGCTGAGGACCAGCAGCCAAGAGCACCGATACTTGCACTTCGTAAGTCTGAGAGTTCTCTCCGGTTGGATTATCACAGCTCACTAATTTCCATAGATGGTGCCGGTGTGGACATATTCTTCAACTCGTTCTGGGCTCAATCCCTGGGGAGACAACGGCACAGTTGGACCATAATGCCTAGCGGTCGAACGGCATGGGTACGTCATCGATATATCATTCCCCCACAAATCCTTGTCAGGCGCAAAACTCATGATGTCAACTTGCAGGGGTTGGACTGGCATGGACCAAGCCTTCAAGACGCGTTCGCTACAGTTCCAGCTTTGTTCGATCTTCTCGCTTCACGACAAAGGTGGCAACCCTGGCGATTGCCCGCCAGGGACACAAGAGTGGTGGTGGTAGGTCATTCAAATGGAGGCCAAGGTGCTTGGTATCTTTCATCGAGATTCCCGGACCGTGTCATCGCAGGTATGATCTTCCTTTCAGCCTTTAGGCGATATATAAGTGATTACTGACTCTGCGCCGGAGTCATCCCCGCGGCAGCGTACATCAAATCTCAGGCTTACGTACCAGTTACTTTGTCGAGGTCAGTAGCTCCCTGCGCATGACGCTTACTCGTGTCTACTCACAATGGAACAAACCGTAGATCAGCCCACTTCATAGATCCAGCTATCCGTGCCATCCTTGAGTCTTCACTCACACCGGACGATAACGACCTTTTCATGTCCAACCTGGTTGATACACCCATCCTAGCCATACATGGGTGGGTTTACATTGAATGCAGTCTATCGGAGTATGACCTCATTCGCCTCATTCGTTGTACAGCGGTGACGACGAGAACGTCCCAGTTTGGCACACGCGTGAACTAGTCAGTGTTTTGAAGACATGGAAGCGAGATGCGAACGTTGTGTAAGCATATCTCCTTGCCTGACTGAAAGTCGGTATAAATCCTAGTGGTCAGGTTCAAAGAGGATCTCGGAGAAGGGCACTGGTACCCATCAGTATTCTTGAATGATCAGGTACAGGCTTTCATCCAGAAGGCGTTGGAAGGATCGCCCACAGCACCTCCTTATGGCTTGGCACCAGAAGTTGGTCACTCGTTCACCTTGACCGTCTCAGTTCCTGCGGAGAGCGGCTCGTTCCACGGATGGAAGATTGAGGAATTGAGAATCCCTGGGAGGTACGTCTACAGGCCCTCGCAGCACTGAGACGTCTCATCATACATTACATCACTGGTAGATTGGGACGTCTTACTGTGTCCCGAGTCCACTTGGGTGGGATTGATGTCCGGACTCAGAATGTGGCCGTTTTGTCGATCCGGGAAGAGATGTTGCCCGCAGAGTCCAGCGAGAAGTTTTTACTCGATCAGCAGCCATTTACTCTATTCGTCAAGGGTCGAGGAGATCAGTATTTCCAAAGCGACTCCACGCGGACGTGGCGGCAGGTATGCATGATGCACACTACAATACCAGTAGCCAGTCAAATGATGCAGCTCACTTCATATGGCCAGATCCACCGAGGGGATGACTTCGAGCCACGAGGAAGGATGCAATTACTTCTGTCCACACTGGAACCTTTCAAGATAGTGATTCCTTTCCTCACTGACACATACCTCTCTGCCGCGATTCGATTGGCCCACGACTTGGACGTTTATCACAAGCTGGGCGCTGAGATTCTATCTTCCGATCAAGCTTTGGGATTGCCATACACATTACCTCAAGGCAATTTCATCATCCTGGGCCACACCGCGGATATCCTTGTCAAAACGCTTCTCGAGCAGGAAAGAACACCTGTAAGACTTCGAGATGGTATTCTATACATGAACCACGTCCCCATCGACAAACGTGCAGCAACATTGTTCCTACACCCTCATCCAAGTAACCGCAAGGGTCTGGTCCTGATGGTCCTCGCCGAAGATCAAACGAGCATGGAGAGAGCCCTACGACTCATTCCAATGAGGACCGGAGTCACACTTCCTGACTGGATCATCGTGGGTGATGATGTCGATGCTATAGGCGCAGGAGGAGTGATCGGGGCCGGGTAAGTACAGGTCTCAAACAATGTCAGACTGATTATTCTCGCCAAACTGACTTTGTGAAAGGGTATGGGGACCGGGCAAATGGTGGTCATGGAACGAAGCTATGTCATCAATCTAAATTATGACAGTTGGTATTATGTGTAATACATCAGGATATACAGGGAACATTTATGATAAGCAGTAGTGGGATGCCTGGAGATAACCCAACCGTAAGCAATGTTTGGATTGTTACATCGTAACATCTTTTGAGAACAGGGGAGATGCTGGAGTCATTGTTACAATACACATGCGATGAGAGAGAACAATCCCAAAATGAAAGCGAAAAGAGGAAAAATGAAACAATATATAGGACAGAGCGACAGTGATAGCGATGGCAGTAGTCTAAGCCTCTAAGGGAACATCGATTTTGCCACCTAGGAATAAACGTCAGTGAAAGCACTGATGAGGATGAGAGTTGACTTACATTCTCAAGTAGGAGAGTTACCTCCGGGGCAACACGGATGAAGTCCTGATTCCAGAAATCGTACCTCGCATTGCGTAAGAGCTCTATGAAGGTCACAAGAGCTCCCCATGGGTGCGGGCGATGAACGAGGAAACGTTCCAATAGGACCTTAGTCATAACCTCCCGGAAACGCTCAACTTTTACCTCGTAGAAGAGATGAAGCATGAGCGAACTGAACCAATGTGTGTGGGCATTGGGATAGCGCAAGTGCAATACCATCGCACTGAGTAGGTGGTGTTGACCTAAAAATCGAGATTAGAATGGGTGAAAATGTAGCAATCGCAATCAACGTACCCTCAATGTCGAGGTTGTTAGCAAGATACTGCAATGCAACAGCGCCCGGGTCAGTGGGCACGAAGAGGACACTGCCACTTCGTGCCTTTGCTTGTGCAACTGAAGACACGCCGATATACATGACGAGAGAATTGATCAAGGGAAGATTATAGGTTTCCGACGCCCCTTCAGAAGCTCCCGCCAGACGAAGGCGTTCTTTGAGGGAAGGCAAAAACGAAGGGGATCCGCGACCTAGAAGGTACTGGTCCAGGTATGTGCGCAATTCACCTGTCTTCAGGGCGGAGGAGAAGTCGGATAGGATGGGAGGGATGGGACCCATTTCGGGGATGGATTCAAACTTTAGGTCGCCGAGGTGGGGGTCAGGAAGCATGACGCTGGGAGGGAAGGCGCTAAGGATGATGTTACGGAGTTGGATGCATCTTTGGGGGATGGCGTCGCAAAGCGTGAAATAGTATTCGCTAAGGAACTCGGGGAAGTCGTGCAACAACACGAGCAGGAGACGGAGCGAGCCGCGGTAGAGATCCCTTGAAGCAGGCTGCAACCTGGCGGTCTTGAGGAAGGGTGACAGGAACGTGAACAATGATAGCAACAGTCTGTGGAATGCAGACCAGCCCTGGTAATGGATGAGCATATGGAGACAGTCACACACGAAGAGAGATCGTACCTCGCGATTCTCCGCTAGCAAGAGCTTCGGCATGAACAGCCGGTGGGAAATGAGACTCATCCAGGAGAAAGCGAACCCGGGGAAGCTAGTTGGTTGCAACGAGCTGAAAACATCACTGTGCATGGTCATCAGCATACCGAAGACACCAAGATGGAAAGACAACTAACCTGATGGCAAGGAGAAGCTGAAAATAGACACTTCCAAGGCTAGACTCCAGAGAGTGCAAGTCATTCAACAAGCTGGAGAAGAAGCGGAAGAACGGCTTCTGCTGGAATGCGGGTCCTTGCTCCTCATGCATATTTGCGAGAACGAGGACAATGATAGTTAGAATTTTGGTGAAGTAATGTACCTTGGCGGAGTCATTGTCTTGGCCAGAGGCATCACCGTGATACTTGATGATGTATACAATCAGCCTTGACATTGCGTCGAGGGCTTGGAAGGCGAAGCCAAATTCGCCCGCGTCAATGCAACGGAGGTAGCTGTTGACGCTGGACTCTGCACAGACACGGAAGAAGAACGAAGAGACGTCCTCGGCTTTCAAGATACCTTGCTTCATCAGCGAGTTGATGAAAGGAATGAAGGATTTCTCCGGTGCATGTGAGCGTTGGAAGATGTTCACCCACTGCTGGAACCACATGAACAGCTTCTGCCTCTGCTGCTCAGTTTCCGGCTTGATTGGTGGACGTGCCACAGCATTCTCTGAAAGGGCCTGAACGCTCGGTCTGCGAATACCGCGAAGGTCATCGAGTAGACGGTGTACCCTACACACCAACATGTCAGTCAGAAACAACACTGAAGGCATATTTATACGTACTCATCGTTGGCTTTACCGGCTTGGGCAAGCTGAGAGAGAACCTCAAGGGTAAATGTGAATTGTGCCTGAGAAGCAATTGGAGGATCCGTGGATAGACATTCACGTATGAGCCCAGCAGCAAAGTTGAGCAACGAGGGACGAGGATCGTTAAGGAGGAACTTCGCGAGTTGCTGATCCTCTTGTGCGATATTCACAAGCCCAGTCTTGAGAAGTGTAACCGTAACAGGAACATTGAACTTGCGCTGATAAAGGAGGTCGTTAGGAGATGCGGAGCGAATAACATTGACCCAGTACCAACCTCGTCCTCAGCATAGATCAGCCAGGTGATCGCTTCCTTCGCGACATCTTCAAAATTATTGCATAACTGGTCCAAGAGCGCGGCGTAGATCTCACGACCGAGCTGGGTTGAGGTCTTGTACAACAATTGAACGATCTTCTGAGACATCAACAACGGGGTGCGGTGACGTTCGACCGACTCTACGGCTAGGAGCAAGATTTGGCGAACGAGGTGACGTATTTCATGTGTAGGCGGCAGCATAGTGAGGGAATGTATGGGCAGTTGGGCCATCAAAGCCTCAAGATTCTTCACGAGAGCCTGGGAAAAGAATCAGAGAGGTGATCTGTCTGAGGTGAAGAGACGTCTTACGTTGAAACGGTCCATGGCGTCCTGGTGAGTCAGGAAGGTCTGTCCCATACTCTGCTCAGGAGCAGGAGACGCTGCATACAGACTGGACGATAGATGGTCGCCTCTTCCATAAGACGTAGTGGAACCGGGTCGACTTGCAGAGGGTCTGCGATTCGACTCGAGAGCTGAGAACAGTTTCAGTACAAAGCCTGCGTACCAATGAAACAAACAAGGACAAACCGAAATCTTCGTACACAGCGGCCTGCTGAGGCTGCACACCAGAAGGCTTGAGGCGCAACGGATCGGGAAGAGAGGTGGCAAAAGCGGTGTGTTGAACGGTCGGATCCCAAAAGGCCTGCCCAGGACGCTGCTATGAGGACATGAGCCAACGTTACGTTACGGAGCAAAGACATTGGTTACGCACCTCTCTATGGCGTCGACGAATCTCGAAAGCACTGGCGAAGTTCTCGTCGACATCCAAGATTGCTCGATCCACAGCGGCCTTTTCGATGGCCTGACAAGCGATGTCTAGGTTGTCTTGAACCAGAACGGCCAAAACTTGATCTGCCACATGCTGTAACCTTGTCAGGCGATGCACGCATTTCAGCCTACAAACGATACTCACCTCAGTGAAGCCGAACTCTCCGAGGAAGTGACGGATATGAGTAGCAAGATTCGCCTTCAGTGGCTCCTTGCACGTTACTAACGCCAAACTTCCTGCGAGCTTTTGCGCCATAAGGTGGCCAGCCTTTCGAACCTTGTCTTCACTCACTTCGGCAGCGAAATCCTTCGCCACCAGCTCCCTGGTCGAGATTCCAGCGATCGTCACCGAACGCTCCACTACGGGTAGGATGATCTGCAGGCAAGAGCTTAGTACCGTAACCCGGAGTCACAACCTAAGCATAACATACCTCGCGCACAGCTCGGTCCACCGCCATCGTTACAGCACGCTTGAAGGACTGCTTTGTGTTCAGCGGGGCAAGCTGAGGATTGATGGTGACTAGTGGCTGCAGGCTTTGCAGTATATTCTCAATATGCGCACCGAGTGCCCGTTGAGTCTCCGTCGGACTTGTAGGACCAAGTTGCAGAATTTGCGAATCGGCCTGCATCTGCGCAGGGTCGTATCCACCGATCGGCAGCGAGTCAATGTCACCCACGTATTCAGGGAGCGGGGGCCCGGTGGGGTCCACGAGAGGGCGGTTACGGAGGATGGTAGTGGCTTGCACAGTGTCGAGGTCGATATCAAGAGCTTTGCAGAGAATCTCAATCTCAAACTTCGGGTTCAGCTTCAGTTCTGCAAAGTGGTACAACTCCGCCAGTAGACTGATGACGGCCATCAACCACGGATTGGGCGGGCGGAACACCTTCGACTTCGCCGCAGGCTCGAGCGTCTTGCACACAAACGCGATGGCAACAACCAGTCTGTTGTTGTCATATCCTTCCAAGAGCAGGTCCTTGAAAGAGAGATTTCGGTGCTTGATAGGTTGGTCTCGAGCCAACGTGATAGACCCCAGCCACGCAGCGACGTTTTTTAAGATGGTCCGTTCCGAGCCAAGCTGAACTGTCTTCTCGGAGTTGAGTAGCGCCGCAGCTTTCACCAGTGTCTCGTGGAGAACAAATTTGTGTAGCGCTTTGACATCCAACGCGTCCAGGAAACGGATATAGAGCTGGTGGTTGTTCGGCTCGGTGCTAACACGCTGATCGACCAAGTAGTTAGCCAACCAACGAGAATGCCTCTCGTCGAAGTGTTCCCGCATTTCAGCTAGTTTCGAGTCGAAGTTGGAGGGTGCCAAGTTGTTGATGATGAAGAGAATTTTGTCAGACACTTCCTCAGGTGGCCGTTCGGGTTCGCCTTCAATGTGGTCTGGTTGAATAGCCGTGAACACGGGAGGTGGCTCTGCGATAGAGCCCGCGCGAAGGTTGCGGAGGTCTGTACCATTCGGGATCGTCTCTCCGGTGCTGCTGATAGCACGGTTGATGACTTCTGCAAGTTCAGGACGGTGTTCCATGAGATGGTCGATCTTAAGCAAGGCTTGACATAGAGGTTGCCACTCTGCCAGGCGGGGTTCGAATCTGGCCAGGGCCTGGATACCAAACTTGAACAAATTGGTTTCCGGCGGACAGTTTAGCGCGTCCAACACGTAGCGGATGGCGATACCGAGGGGTATAGAGTCGACGAGTTGGTATTGGATCAGCGAACCGAAGAGATACCCTGTCATTGCGAGCTCCCGCGGGGGATAGTACGACTGGAAGAACTTGTACTCGTCAAAGAGGAAGTGGAGCATACAGGAGAAGATCTCGTGATCGCGCGGGTTGGGTGAGGTCTTGTTTCGCTGGAGCAATGCAATGACCTCGTCAATTGTGATGTTTTCGTCATACATCTGCTTGTAGATGGCATCGACCTCGGCCTCGATATCTGCGGAATAGGTGATGACTTGGAATCCAGGCTCAACATCGGAGCCAGGAACCAAATTCATCAACCGGGGGTGAATTTGCAGACACGCGTTCCGTACTTCGAGGCAGTAATCGATATCGCTTGGATGGAACAAACTCGAGCTGTGGCAGGGCATCTCAATGTACATTTTCCTGTCAATACAATAGGCACATACCTGTTGCGCAACACTCGAAGGAAAATCGCGATCGTTTGCGGGTTGAGAGGCATTGTCGAGTGTTCCACGACCGGAACCGAGATTCTCGTGCGCTTCTCGTCTTCCATCTTGTCGTCCAAAAACTTGATGACGGAGTGAAGGAAGTCCGCCCCGTGAGCAGCGACATGATCCGCAAGCCATTTGTCCAAGTTCAGGTATTCCCTTCTGGACGCCAGCGCAGCAACATCGAGCGCAAAGGTGAACGGTCGGACTTCGAGCAACGTATCCAAAATCTGAGCAAATGATTAAGCTGGAACTGCGGAAGAGACAATGAAACCGCGATACCTTGAGGTCCTGTGCAACGTCAAGTATCCTAGTGATATTGAGCGGGCTGCTTTCGTAAAACTCCCGGAACGCCGTGGTGAGGTACTTGGGCTCAATTTGCCATATGCGCATGAAGACCAACTGGTGGTTGGGGTGCCCCTGCAAGAACATGGTAAGCAGCCTTTGAGAGTACTCCGTCCGAATTTGATTCCAGGGCATGTTCTGAAGATAGAGTGATCAAACAAAACCGGTCAATATAACATAAAGGCATTTCACTGACCGGAACCTGGAGTAAACCCAAATGGACAAGCTCGGCACTGATTTTGACAGCCTTATCCAACATCTCCCGTACAAAAGCCCGAACTTCAGCAGACTCTGAATCCCCGGCGCGAATCAACACCTGGAACAACTCGATCGAGTTCCATGTATGCCCCTGGACATTCGCTGCGAGGGTCTTAATCGTGGGACTCGCCCCGACAACTTCATCAACCGAGACTATCTTCTGAACGGGAAGGTCAACGAAACTGAACGTGTCCGCCGGCAACGATAGCAGGGCGTCAAGCAAGCGTAATTGATAAAGCTGGTTTGTCCAAGGTTGCCAGAATCCCTTGACGGCGTGATGCTGGGAGTTGGGAGGACAACTTGTCAAGACTGCAACCAACAATTTCAGTGTTGCCGTATCAACACCCTGGCGGTCTGCTCTGTCGAACGTAAGGATAATATTCGTCCAATTGATGTCAGGGTTCTGTAACAATGCTGTTAGCAAATGAATTGACCAAAGCAAGCATGATACTCACGGTGCGGCTGAGAGCCTGAACAAGGGCAGAAGCGTCACTCAGAACCCCACCCTCCGACGCTAACCTCGCAAGAGTGGAAATCAACTCTGAGACTTGGTCGTCCGTCGCCGGATGCGTCTCGTCGATACCAAAACGGGAGAGGAGAGCTCGGACCACGTCAACGTCAGAGCCGGCGTCAGGCCCTAGCTGTACCAATGCCTGAATCAGCGTTGTATCCGACGAAAGACTATTCGAAATTTCAGCTTTCTCTTGTTTGTAGAATGTGTACAATGCAACGTACCTCATCGTTGGGAGGAGTCTCTGCAGAATTGGCGAGACAATCTCACGTCCATACTTCGCCTGAGCAGCAACGATGAGAGCTTGCCGTTGGTCTCCATTCAGAATTGGGCTTTCCGGGGCAACGTCGCAAAGTAAATTAGACATCAACTTCGCAAGCTGGCTCGGATTTAAATCCGCCATGTCGAACGAAGGGAGTTGGCACAACGCCAATACTGCGTTTTCGAACTCTGATCGAATCACGTTCGCCGCCTGATTGGCCAATTCCGGTCGAGTGGGCGCAGCGACCATGGCGGATGCGAGGACGACTTTCTCCAGCGGGCGCAAGCCTATTCTTTCGACAAAGCGAACCAAGTCAAAGTTGCGGAATGCATCTCCCTCCCCTTTATCAACGCCATCTCTGAAGCGGTCTGCAATGAACGGGTCGCGTGCTAGTCGCTGGATTTCTTGCACAAGGAGACGGAAAGTGAGGTTGCTAGACGCATCATAGGTCGCATTCGAGGGTCCATTCGGAGCGAATCGGCTGTTCGAGTGCACTATGAGCCGGCGGATGAAATGGAGGTAGGTCTCAAGCCCATGTTGTTCAGAAAGCTGTTGAATGCGTCATGCGTGCGAGATTAGTCCAAGCTATACATCTACATCGCGTCGCGCCTTTCGCGCAAGAGAACTCACCGAGCGAATCTCCAGCTGATTCCTTTCAAAGTTGTCCTCCGTGAGCGTGGACAGCAGGAAAACAATCTGGGCCTTGACAATGGTATGTATGTTTGGGTTGGCGGGGTTGTCCATGGCGGGAGTCCGTAAGCGGGACGAGGCCTCCGTCGAGCGTCGACCGACGCCTCCACCTCCAATAGCCGTTTTTGAAGACGAGTGAGAGAGAGCACGAGAGAGATGTTGTGAAGACAGCGTACGGCAAACACGTCGACTGCCCTCAACAGCGAGCACGACTCAGCAAGAGCCTGCTCGATTCGCCTAATGCGGATGATCCCCGCTTCAAACTCCGCCACGCTCCCAGCGTCTAATCTCACGCACATATGGATCAACTCACGTAAGATCTCAGAACGTACTTAGCAGCTTCGTACATGCGTTCCATTAAACTTCAGTATGCAGAAGGCGATCGAATGATACAAAGACAAGATTAATGAGGCACACAACGCGGAGGTAGATGAAACATGATCTCGAAACTAACCACCTTCACCAACTAACCAACACACCAAGGAATGAGAGACCGAAAAGAATGAGATACGAAGAGAATAGAGCAGGTTTCCTCAGCTCGAAGAATGCGCCAGAGGCCAACTGACCAAGGGGCTGCTCGCCGCTAATAGCATTCACGCTTCCGCAAAGACCTGAGTTCTGGAGCAATGTGGTAGGGACGATCACCTTCGCCATGCCACCCTGCGTGTACTCGACGCTGAGCGTGCCGTTGCTGCCAATAACGTACTGGGAGCAAGTGAGCACACTGAAGAAGGATATGAACTTGTTAGTTCTGATAGTCACGACACAAGGTAGATCACACTCACTCGGTCATCGAAAGACTGTTCGAGTACGGCGTGTAGACGGCCATGCTAACATTGGCAGGCTGCTGGACGATCAGGATTGTGATAGACACCAGTGATAGTGATGGCTGCGCACCGGTGATCCAATGTTCGTAAGGACAGAAACAACGTCACCTTTCATGATTGCAATGCCATGCGCAGATGTCGTCAGAACCTCAGTAGGAGAATGGAGCCAATCCGTGTTAGAGTTCTCCGAAGATGAGGTCGAGTTGATCAGGAAGTTGCGGAACTAATGACCTGTTCATACAACTGGAACGCGAAGATCCTCATGAACTCACCTTATTTAGAGTAGTGATAATCTGATAAGCGGTCGTGTTCTTGTAACCAGAAGGCCAGAGGGGCTCTCGGTTCCACTGTAAGAGCAGTTCAGTGCATGTCCTGAACGAGGCAACGAACGATACATACAGGATCGGCATTCCCATGGAATCCTTGCTCTTGACCATAGTATACAACGGGAATACTGGGGAGAAATCAGAAGAGCGATGAGCATACAAGATGAGCCAGCTTACCCGTCAGACATAAAATTGAACACCATGGCATTGTACATGCTTTGCGGATCAACTGACATGTTCGCCCAGCGAGGCAAGTCTTGATTCTCGATGAAGTTACCCAAAAGACCAGGGTCCTATGCCTCCTTCAGCATCAATGAGCAACATGCACTAGCACGCGACTGACCTTGAACTTTGTCTTGTACTGAGCCAATGTATCAGTGATGACAGAGGTATTGAGCTGTCCAGGGATAGCAAACGCTTCCGTAAGTGCGCTGTACATTGGATAGTTGAGAATAGAGTCAAGCGCATCAGGTCCTTGGTAGGAAGCAGCTTCGCTGAAGAAGCATGAGAATTCAGTTGGCAATCGTTGACTGAAGGGAAAATGTCGCACTCGATATCGCTGCCGAAAACTTCGCCCATGCAGAATACGCCGGCGGCCTTGCAGAACCCGGGCCAAAACTCGCGGTTGACGTGCCTGGAGAAATGTCAGAAAGGAGCGAGTAAGAGTACGGGAGTGATTCGTACTTGGCAGCTGTGATGGAAGTCAGTAAGCCGCTAATAGGAACAAGGTCGAATCAAGCCCGTACCATCAATACGAAGACCGTCAATGCCGTACTCAGAAACGAGATTCTGAATCCATGACTGGTAGGTAGACACCACGGTGGGATCCTCAGTGTTGACATCGGGCAGAGGTACTTTGTCATCACCCAACCAGCAGTGCTGTTCACTGGTAGTGTTACCCCAATCAATGGTGCAGTAAGGGTGGTATTGGGACTGAAAAACCGTTGAGCGCACGGATACTGGACCAACCCGCTCCAACATACCTTGTCCTTGAACATGTACTGAGAGTAGTCGGGAGTGAGGGTGGTAGCCATCACGTTATTGACGACAACATCGACCATCAGATACCTGCATCACGAAGAATTGAATACCTGGGAATCATGGAGTGGAGTGTCTCACATACATGCCCCGCTTGTGCAGTTCATTCGAGAGAGCCTTAAGGTCGTCGGCCGTCCCAAATCGGTCGTTGAGCTTGGACGCATCCTTGATCCAATAACCGTGGTAGGCGTCGCCATAGGCCGAGCGGGGACCGTCATAGTTCTGGTTGACGGGACTGATCCAAACTGTCCGAGGAATGAATGGTAGGGTCAGGGTCTCGTGCGAAAGTACTTACTGGCAGAGAAACCAGCGTTCTGGATGTAGTCCAAGTTTTCACGGATGGTATTCCAAGTTCCACCGCACCATGTTTGGGCACCAGGGTCGCACTTGGTGGGGTCTGCACCGTCGGGCAAGGCGTAGCGGTCGGTGATGATTCTGCGCGAGAGTTCAGCACGCCCGTAACATAGGCGAGACGGGACAGCTCACTGGTATATGGAACGGCCTCTCCATTGCTCAGCAGTGGCGGCGAACGCGGAGCGGAGAAGAGAAAGGGTCACCACGGTGGTGAGGAACGCGCGCATCTTATTCAGTACGCGGGATGGGGATATGAAGGGAAAGGTATATGGGGTTTTGTACGACGAGAAGGAGGGGTATGGACGAAAGAGTGGGGGTGTTCAAAAGAGGGTATGTGTTCGACGGAATACGTAGGTTCTTGCTCGTGCCAGCAAGGAAGCGAGACCCTTGAGGTAGACACCTGCCGGAGGACGCAGAGAAGGCAATTGGTGAGCGGGGAAACGTAGGGAGAAGTGGAGGGATGCCCACCTGGCTATGCTGGTCGCTAGTGCTACGAGTGCATCAAGGTAGTCAACCAACCTCTGGAAAAGCCAGACACGGCGCACGCATCTGCTCAAACTCCCGGGCGGTTCCTGGTCTCCCCATCCCGGATCATGTGCTGCTCTCCAGCCTCCGGTTGCTTCTAAGCACCTTTCCTTTTCTGGCCTCGACACTGATCGGGCGCTCAACCCCGCATTGCTGTGTCTCTCTGTCCACGGCCAGCTCCACGTCGGCGACTCTACTCGCGCCCGCTGCGACGTCGGCGCGACGTATTCTGCCATCGACTTGGGCTTCGAGTACACTACCAAGTATCGCAAACCCGACAAACCCTGGCCGTGCGAGAGACCGTCCATCGGCCCTCCATCAGCTTCCTGAGTTCGCGACCGGCTACTGTGAGACGCGTGGACACTTGCCCCGCGTGATGCCCGCCAAACAGTTCCATCCGACCAACTTCTGTCCCCCTCCGAAATAGCCTCAGTTACACCTTTATTTTTAGGTTATGTATTCTGTCCACGCACAGCGCAGAAATTCCCTTGCCCTGTGCTGCCTGTGTAGGACAATTCAAGATATATCAAACGTACAAATTTGATTCTCGGTGGTGGTAGAGCGGGCGAATATCGCCGTGAGATGGAAAATCCTCAGGACGAACTGTCACAGCCGCCACGTCGTTACCCGGGACGCGCGCCAAGCCAAACTGCCCCTCGCGTCCCGACGCCTCCCTCCTTCCAAATCTAGACTGGCTCATCGATCGTTCCTTCGATTTTGTTTCTTCGTGAACACCCTCATACACTCCATCCTAGCGTTGTAAAGTCATGTCCAGTAGACAGGGAGGAAAGCTCAAGCCACTCAAGGTCTGATCACCACAAATAGCTGCCGGAAATAGCTGAACTGAGTCGTGTAAGTAAAGGCTCCAAAGAAGGACAAAAAGGACGTAGATGAGGATGACATCGCCTTCAAAGAGAGGAAAAAGCAAGAGGAGGCCGCTTTGAAGGCAGCCAAGGAGAAAGGTGGGCTATTCTCACTTTTTTCGTATCACATTACACATAATAAACCCTCTTTCAGCTTTGAAGGGTACGCTCTCCCGCCTTACACCTCTCTCCCCCTTGGTGATTTTTACCCCGATGCAGGAGGTGCCCCCGGTGGAGGCATCAAGAAGTACGTGTTCAATGCTGTCAACGCTAGGTTTACATATTCACCGGTCGTCGGTACCCTCTTGAAGATCGGGCAAGAAGTAAACAGACTTCTAAGTTGCGCGACCATCCAGGTTCTGCATCATCTTTACCTCGCTTCCCTGCTATCCATCGTTGCATGTACTTGTACCTCACGCATCCCTCATAGATTGGCATTATTACATCTTCATTCTCAATGCCCATAGATCTCGCAATACATCGACAAACCAGTGAGGCTGCTACCTATCGTAAGCGAATCTCCGCGGGCGCATGCTAACCAAGCCTCCTCCAAACAATGAAAATCCACTCCTCCGCCTTGCTCTCCCAGTTTCAATGAGGATATGGCTGTCACCGTATGATTCCCGGATGAACCGCAACAGGCCTCGGAGGAGTCAACAACGTAGACAGATCAATGGGTACCTTGATGCACCCCGAATGATCCCACGGTCCCCTCAACGGCATGTCGCTCAAGCTCGAAGCAGACGAAGAAGGGGACGCATTGCCATCCAAACTAGACCGTTCACTACCCTCTCCAAGGCTTAACCTCAACCTCGGTACCTGTTGCCCACTGCTCCTCGTCAGCGAAACGACCGGGTCCGCCATGAACTCTGACAAATCTGCCTGCGAGTTGACACGCCGGCGCGGTTTCGGACCCAGTACTGCTGTTTCGTGGACTTTCGGATTGAAAGCGGGTCGAGGGAGGGATGGAAGTGTATGTTTGGGTTTGTTGCGAGGAGGGAGGGGTCCGTCAACTAGCCTGAGTGGGCTAGGAGGCCGTCGCCTGTGCAAGGGGACGACGACGGCGTCGAACTTGGAAGAGAATGCAGCGGGTGTATGGCCCATAGCAGTACAGGATGTGTCTACCGTAATTAGGAGCGTAGTATCAGCATTCACGTTCAGAGGTTCGCAGTCTACGTCAAAGAAGCGCAGATATCTGTCAGGTACTCACGTCGAAGCTCCGGAATTGACCACGGATAAAATCTGCAGTTATGTGCACCGTACCGGACGGATTGCTCGAATTATGAACAAGTACGCTCGGGTCAACCGAACACGCACGTAATGGAGCGAATGAAGAGGAGGTTAGCACCAGGCAAGCCTGAAGATAAAAGTTGGGAAAGTCGCAACGATGGGTGGTCGCTACGGCGCTAACGGTTGCACAGCAGCTGTTCGCCAGGCTTCGCCGAGCCCCGACGACCGCTAAATACACAGAGTACTGACCACGGGAAATGTACAGTATACTGTTTACTACAGAGAACGACTGTCTTCTCTGTGAATGTCTGTGGAGGAGACTAAGTATACTGTAGAGCAGCGTTGCTCATGCTTTGTACTCGATTGATAGCTTCTGTTCATGGTTGACCTCATCGCACTGTTGGTCAGAATCGAAATCGATGACCGACGCAACCACCTTTCTTGCGATTCTCCCAGTGACACTCGAAGGACCTCATCCGAGTACCCCAAGCATACAGCCACATTTTGCATTCCATCGAATGTGAAGGCATCGCCTATGTTCAGCTCTTCAACGCCGTGATGAATGCCGTCTCGAGGCAATCAGGACAAACACCTGGCATATCCACTAGCTCATAGAACAATGAGCGAGATAAGAGAGGGCCATCATCCATCATCCTGGATACAACAACTTCGGTCCACACATCGTCAAATGGATTCGGTATCATAATTAGGACAAGGTATAGGCACGGGTTACAGGGCATATGGGGAAGGATGCAAAGGGCCTGGGATGAGGGTTGAAAGCTTTATGAAATATATGTACATAACTTGATAATGCATTGAGATGAACATTGCATGTCAATACCATCGTCATTTGACCGCCGCAATGTCTCTATGGCACAGATCTGACACATGGAAGACCCAATGTCGAGTGAATAATTCATTCAGCAATTGGGCGGTAGTGTTTCATGACCTGGGCTTTGAACTCTACATCGATGGTTCAGTAAGGACGGAACCCCGCGAGGGTGCGAATCACTTACCATCAGGGGTGTCCCAAAGGTTAGCAGCATCCGGATTCAAAGGGGAAGCATTGTTGGGTTCTGCGCATGCGATTCAGTACAAGGCTCTCAGAGAACACCGGGTGACGTACCCCCAAGGAGCGATTGCAACGACAGCAGAATAGTTTGCACGCTATACACAGCAGACCATTTATCCTTTAAGAACACTTGTCAATATATCAGATTCTCAAAAGGAGTGCCAGGTGATCGCACCTGAAGGATGTCCAAACAGATGGCACCGCCATTGATATCCACGTTAGGGTGGTAGCATGGCGAGTCGAATTTGATCGTGGGTGCGGCGTAAGGATAGTTCGGAGGGAAGCTGATCGAGATTTTGAATGTCAAATCCGCATAGACCTGGAGACAACACGCTTCAGAGACCAGGTAGCGAACAAAGGAGTGCTCCATACGGTGCCGGCCGGTCCCTCAATCGTCCCTGCCCACTCGAACAAGTTCGCGTCAGATTTGGGGAAGGCTGACTACAACAGAACGTTTTAGTGATCACGCAAGCGATAGGAAGAGACAGCAACTCACAATGCCAGGTGAGGAGGACATCTGAGAGCCATTGTACATTCAGTGCTCTGCAAATCAGACTGAACTGTACTACATACCATCAAAGTCATGAGTTCATTGCTCAGGCTGCTCACAAACATGTCAACAAGTGCCTCAAGGAAAGAAAGCAAGATGCCACACACCGTTTCGTGACGCTGCCAATCGCCTCTGCGGACGAACCTGCAGCAGGGGCCTTTCCGGCAGCACGAGGAGCGATGGGCGACGTAATCTGTTCCATTTCGTTATATACAGGAAGATCAAGAATGCAAGAACAGTGCGAGGGACGAAGAGGAAGTTGAAGATGGATGGAGAAAGCAACGCGTGGTGGTGTGGCGGTTCGAAAGTTTTGGACTCGAAAGTTTTGGACGCGGTTTTGAACGCGTCTGGGCATAAGGGATCACGTGGGCCTTGTTCTGAGATGTTATGTAAGCAGTCGGAGATGCAATCCGTCAGCCGGCAGAAAGGCCTCCGACACTGGGTAAGTCTGGGGAAATCTGCGATGAAGAATTGGTTAAAGATATGGTGAAGAACTACAAAGAATCTTGTGAGATATCAGCAGCAC
>JSYW01003643.1:0-15487 GCA_000787475.1 Lentinus polychrous
TATCGGATTCCTCCCGGCAACCTCGATCGAAGCTCCGCCTTTGTATGTGTTATTTTCTACCCGCCTATCGATTTGAGTTTTGCTGTAACTTACTTACTTATTTTGTCTGAGCTACACTGAGCGTCTGACGTTTCGATCTGCTTCGCGAACCGTCGCAGTCACTTGAAAGGCTGCTCTTCACCCATTCCCATCGCATTCCTCCTCTCTCATCTGGTGCTCCTCCATTTAACTGCTCTCTCGTGCTCTCATTGGTCATAGTTCCTGAATCGAAATGGCGGCCATGACCAGCACATCATCCCCAGTACCCTCCCTCCCAGCCAGCGGGTATGCATCTCCAGCACATTCCGCCTCGTATTACCCCTCTGGTTCGGTGCATTCTTCCAAGTCGTCCACGCCTAAGCCTAAAGCTAAGCCCGTCAATGTGTTCTCTAACGATGGTTCTTTCTTGGAACGTTTCCAGCAATTGAAGAAGGTATGGCACACCGATGTGCACAGCTGTGATGAACTCAACCTAAACTTGTGTCCGCAGGATGAAGAAGAGAAGAAGAAACAGGAAGAGATACTGGCCAAGTAAGTATCCCTTCTCTACTGGCTGATACAACCCATCTAACAGTTTCTCGCTTTCGTAGGAAACGTGCATTTGACGATCGATTCGTGAGTAGACCTGTTGCCCCTACCCAACCACACTCGTCCTGACGTCATATGCACAGAAAAAGCGGGGCAAGCGTCCTCCTCCTCCTTCATCCGACTCAAGTTCTACCACAGAACCCTCCCCCAAGAAACCGAAAGTCGACGAGCCTCTGAGTGCGTAGTGCTACCACCTCCCTATATGCGCTTCGAACTCAAGCGAAATCTCCTCAATAGCTCAATATGAGAAAGAGGTGAAGAACTATGCGGGTGCTGGCCGAGGTCTGAAAGACGATGGCTCTGGCATTCGCCCGCTTGTCAAGTAACCAGTATTGTCAGTGTTTATAGCATCCAAGTTCAACTTTGCAGTTGTATTATTATTGTGAGTCTACGTTCCTCTTCCAGACGGATCATGATAACACTGAAGGTGTAGGATATCACGTAGTACTATAGCTATAGCTATTTCCAGTCTTTCCAGTCGCCCTTTACCCGGCTGTTATCGCACTACTCTCGAACGTTACTGGTCTCGTACATTCATAGCATGTAATCGCAATCTTGATACCACTCGAATTCAATTCTCATATCATATAACTCAGATTCCTTCGGCGTGTAGTTTGCATGAGTTACTCGGGCTGAATAAGCCCTAGCTGTCTAGCCTTGATTTGTATCGCCTACAACACACATCGTAGTGTTAGGCCGCAGTAACAAGCACAGTAGCACTTACCAGTGCTTTTGAATAGTATCTTGAGGCCCAGAAATCGCTCGTTGCGTACCATATCTATGAGGGAAGAACTTTCAGGCATCATCATACCCAAGAGAGTGGAGATACGTACCCCTGGATGTCCAGAAGGCCTGTAACTCGCCCTGAACTCGCCCTCCTTGTCAAAGCCGCGAACATCCTTGGTGCGACCAATGACTTCTTCACCGAATATACTTGCGTTGATTTCCCTCATGTCCCTATATCCCGTTCTGCATCCCATTCCAAGAAATACCAGGTCAGATGATGGCCTGTATGAGGGGAACAAGGGAGATGGTACATACGCGAAGATTACTACATCAGCTGGTAACTCAGAGCCGTCTGAGAAGACCAGACCGCTGTCCGTGAACTCGGTTGGTTCTACCCCTTGTTTAACCTTGATGTCTCCCGAGCCTATGAGGTCTGCCCCGCCCTTGTCGAGCCCTACGTGACCGGGTGAGAGACGAACATCGTATTGCAAGAACAAACTGACAATATCCTATGCACTAAGATGAGCATTCCCTCACATTGTGTAAATGCGTCGATGTCCACTTACCACCACTCCGTTCATATACCATGATCAATTGTCCCTCTCCATCCGGTCCCATATTCAACTTCAACCCTCCCTTCCTAAGCTTCTCATGCAACTCCTTCTCCTCTTCCCAAAGCATATCCGTCATACTCTGAAACATTTTCTTCAACAGGCCCATCGGATAACTCGCAAACTTCAAGTCCCCCACTTCGACCGGTGTCCCATCCAACGGCCAAATCTCGAACTGATGCTGGGCCACTTTGTCGCCAGAGACGACGCAAGTGGAAGAGCGTTGAATCATGGTGACAGATGATGCGCCGTGTGTGTGGAGGTCTTGACAAATGTCGATGGCTGTATTCCCCGCACCGACGACGACGACGTTCTTGCCTGTGAAAGGCTGCCCACCTTGATATTGCGCCCCATGGAGGACCTCCCCGCGGAAAGCAGGCCGGTGCGCAAGTGAAGGAATACGAGGTTCGCCGAGCCCGCCGGTGGCGAGGACGATGTGACTCGGTGTAAGTTCTACTGGGGTACCATTGTGGTCGATAGTAACATGCCACTTCCCCCTTTCTTCGTCGTAAGTAGGCCGACCGCTTATGGTGGAGCTCGTCCAAACCACAAGATCTTGGTTGACTGCGTAACTCTCGAACCAGTCCGCGACCTTGTCTCTCGGCGTGAATAAAGGCCAGTTTGATGGAAATGGTTGGTATAGCACTGAGAAATACACGGAAGAGTGTGTCAATGCGCCGAGAAAGCGTTGGATGCAAGAGCGTACGTTCGTGATGCGTCTTCACCGTATGTAATGTCAGAGTCGGATACCGCTTTCTCCAGTTATCCCCTATACGAGCATTCTTCTCAATCAACAATGCAGGGATACCCATTTGTTTGAACCGCGCAGCAACCTGAAGACCTGTCTGGCCTCCTCCGACTAGTGACATGTGAATTGAACTTGGACAGTCCGCCAGTAAAACAACTGAATGCTCACCAATCAAGACGTATGGATCCTTCTCCACGTTTGCTTTCCTCTCCGCATACACATTCCCCCATGGAATCGTGTGTCCACCGTAAATACCTTCTTCATGCCCAGCCTCTTCATGTCCATGCAGATCCGTCAAGGTCATGAAAACCGACCAGGCTCTCCATTCCCCATTCTGATCCTTGAGCAAACGTACGCATCCCTGTCCTCGTCCTACAACGGTCGAGAATGTAAAGAGGGCTTCGACGCCTAAATCGTACCCGGGCACCCGCAATCTGAACGAGGGCGTGTAGTACCGCCGTTCATCCAGGTGTAATTCGCCGATTTGTGACTTGGCTAGCTTGTCTGTTTCTGAGAAGTACGACCGGATATTATCCCGCCCTTCGAGAGAGCGGAAATCCCAGTGGAAGGTTAGGACGTCTCGGAACCAACCTTCAGGTAGGAAAGTCTGGGAGATAGCATTTGGGTCTCTGGATGTTAGTGCGGAAGTAAAATCGGAGAGCCATTTGGATGCAATCTCTGTAGCTTGGGCTTCTGTCATATTGGCACTGGGCAAGGAATCGGCAGGAGGTGGGGGTATCCTCGGCTCACTTATACCTATAATTTTTCTGCTGTTAGTGCGGGGCAATGGGTGAGTCGGTCGTATGCAACCATATGGGAGAGCGTAGGACTGCGGGACCTCAGATATACAATCGCTACGTTATCGTGAGAGAGGTGAACATGGTGAGAGCGCGTACACCAGGTACATACAGCTTAAGGTTTCTTACATACACCGCCGTGTCAAATTCGATAGGGACGTGGCATCCTATGACCTTCGGATTCCGGAAGCAGCCATTTCGGGTTCTGCGAAAGTGAGCGACGATGTCGATGTTGAATGGGACGCGTCTCATAGCCTGGACATCTATTGAAACGTCGTATAATGTACACAATTGATTCGTTTCCGCGGCAATAGAAATCCATGATACGCAAAGCTTTGCGCAGGGTATGAGAGTATGAACTCATGACCGATCTCAACAAGATGTTCACGAGTTGAACTAAGAAAGAATAGAAGGTTTAGGTTCATCATGGCAGATGCAGAGAGGAGAGGGAACATACCGCCAGTAGGTACGATTCTGCAACAACACGAGCCCTTGCGTTCAGGCTTAGCTTCATCTCACTGATTTCCTTGTCTACTTCCTCCATGAATCTTTGCATGTGTGGTTAGCGGGCAATATTAAGGCCGATCAGGATCATACGTACTGGATAATGAAGTCCACGATCTTGTGCTTGAGCATGGTGTCCGTATGGTTGTTTGTAATCAGGAACGAGATGTCATATCCCTACACACAATATGCGCATTAATCCTATTGTGAGTCGTGTAGCACAATGTAGATGTTTGTAGAGGGTACCTTCACAGGTTTGCGCCGCAGTACGATGAAGCTCTCCGCGCGCTGCATCATGAAGCGAGTGAACTTGTGGCATAGTATACGCTCGATTTCGTCTGCTTGCTTGATCTTGATACTCAACCGGATGGAATTGATAGAGGGCTCGATTAACACCCGCTCGTTCTCGTTCCTCGAGATCGTGAGGGGGTTGAGTAGGACCTCCTTGGAACCGCTGAGGGGATTATTCAGTAGACCATACGACGCGTTTCAGCATAGTTCATCTCACCCCACTTCAACCTCAGGCTTGTTGTGTCGCTCTACAATCTTTCAATGCATCAGGATCAGATCTCAGGCAGCTCATGAATATACGAAGGTACCTGTGAGGAGAAGTCCTCTAGCGTCAAAGCGGCTGTAAGCGTTGACCGCACAGCAGCCAGATAGGGTCGGAGCACATTGGACTGCAAGTATTATAACAGAAAGACCGGTCAGTTGAGGTTGTCCCCTTCATCGCTGTTCTCGACGTCGTGCGTACCATGGTGGATCGTGAGCGTCGGAGAGAGAGCAAGTGATTTGGGCGGAGTTTGAAACACGTGCCATTCAAATTTGGGACGAAGCGCGTCTCCTGGCAAAGTTTCTCAACTTGAACTTCTCCCATCCGCACATTTATTCAGAAAACATGGCCGTCGCTATCGCTATTTGGTGCGTTTCGGGGGTTTGACGTGTCTATATAGTTTACTAATACCTGTAACAACTTTATAGGAGTGTTGAGCTTCAACCTGGACAGACTGTGTCCATTGCTCCTCCTGCCGACCTCCGAATCACAAATGTCGCTCTCGGAGACACCCTCGCTGACGAGTCCGCTCGTACTTCTGTGAAACTCGTGTACAGATCTCTCTCTTCTCCATCTGATGAAGACGATGATGAGGAGGACGAGGAGGAAGAGAAGGATGAGGAAGATGAGGAGGGCAAGGATGTAGAGGCAGTAGCTACTGTCCTCTGCTCATTAACCCCCGGTAAGGTATGTAAACTGACGCTGTGTGCCTATATGATGGTTCACCATTGCGCTCCAGATTGAGCAATGCACCGTCGATGTAATTCTTGAGAAGGAGGAAGAGTACCTTCTGGAATCCGTCGGCAAGAAGTGAGTAGTAGTTCCCATACCACAACATAACCATATTGACGCATGTCCAGCACCGTGTACATCACCGGAAACTACATTGGTACGCATTACTTACTCACCGGTCGTGTCGTATCGCACTAACTTTTCCATATTCAGATCAAGGCGACGACCAGAACGATTCTGACGACGAGTCCTACGACTCCGAGGAAGACGACTATGACCTCCGCGACGTCGGCTCTGATGTTGAGGTCGACCCCGAAGAGCTTGACGAACTGAGTGATGACGAAGAGTAGGTGATATTGTACCTGAGTTGCATCGTAGTCGTTAACCTCTGCAACTTAGTCGCTTCGAGGAGATCAACGATGAGGAGGAGCCCGCCAAGGATTCCAAGAAGCGTCCTCGTGATTCGGATGCTATGGAGACTGATGAGCCTCAACTGTCTAAGAGCCAGAAGAAGAAGCTGAACAAGAAGCTCAAGGCTGAGAATGGAGAGGCTGTTCCTGCCGGTGCTGACGAAGCAAAGAAGGAGAAGAAAGAGGAACAGAAGGAGGAGAAGAAGGAGGACAAGAAGGACAAAAAGGACAAGAAGGAGGCCAAGAAGGTGCTTGAATTGCCCGGTGGTCTGAAGATCCAGGAGCACAAGGTTGGTGACGGCAGAGAGGCCAAGAAGGGGGACAAGGTCTCTGTTCGTTACATTGGTAAACTCCAGAACGGCAAAATATTCGACCAAAACACCAAGGGCAAGCCGGTATGTGCAGTTTGGTGGACTTGGTCACAGTATCTTGGCTGATTTCTCGTGGATAGTTCACTTTCAAACTTGGTGCCGGCGAGGTCATCAAGGGTTGGGATCAGGGGATTGCGGGCATGAAGATCGGTGGCGAACGTCTTCTGACCGTCCCTCCTGCTCTTGGTTACGGCAAGCAGAAGCAAGGCCCTATCCCACCTAACTCTACGCTCATTTTTGGTAAGCATCGTCATTTCATTATTACGCGTCGACGTGAAGCTTATGAATGCTACAGAGGTGAAACTGCTGAAGATCGACTAGACACACTCTGTCATGTGATCGCAACAGTTGCATTACTTCAACTTGTTGCAGCCTAGGCCCTACGGACCCACTTCAAAATTATCCTACTGCGCGTAATGTAAGGGTTTCTAATGACTATGTACACTGACCGTCGAGTCCGCGACCGGCGCGACGCATCCGCATCCAGCAGTGTGGCTTTTCTCCTGTTTCACGACCTTGTCAATACCTTGTTGAACACCCAGGGATGTTGAGATGGCATAGGAAATGCATACGTTCTCCTTACTTTCTGCAGCATACAAGGCCTCACCTGACTGCAAGCTGAGATGATGGATCCCACGTCCTCCGAGATTTCGCCAGGACAGTCCTGCTACAGTACATAAGTAATACGCTTACACACCTCCCGCTCCCGCTCTGCCCAAGGACTCGACCCACATATGTGCACCGACGGCCGACAACCGACAACCGACAACCGACGTATGTAGTCGGATGCGCTCCAGCGATAGTTTATCGGGCGGTGAGATACTTTCGCTGAGAATGGCAAGCGAGGTGAACAAAGTATAAACTTTACAATCCATGTTTTTTGGTCGGAACGGTGACGAAGCAACCACGTCGGAATGGGTTAGACTTACCCCCTTCGGGCCAATTTCTCGCATACTCCCCCCTCCTTCACCGAGGAAGAGCTAGGCATATAACGTATCAGCGGTCTGCGGCGGTCTGGGTGATGCTGACCTAACTTGAGGTTGCGGGCATTTCTATAAGAACGAATGCAGGAGCTCGCGACAATTCTAACCGATCCCTCTTTTTGCTTTGTTCGCGATTCACGAGCTGTCATGTCGGTGGACATGGAGAAGACTCTATCTGCTCCCAATTCAATAGGAGACCCAGATTCACAGAACAATTCGAAGAGTTCTGACGGCTTCGAAGTCTCCCTTAGTCCCGACGAGGACCCAAAAAACCTCCCCGCTTGGAGAAGATGGCTAGCTGTGCTTGTTATAAACGCAGGCGCAATTTGTGTAACGTCGTCCTCGTCTATGGTGAGTTCGTATGTAATCCATATAGACACCAGTACTAAAATTCACCTTTTGTCACGAAGGCCGCTTTCGCGCAGGCTGACATTCAGCAGGAATGGGGAGTCTCTCTGGAGAAATCCATCCTCGGCGTGAGCCTATTCACAATTGGAATTGGCTTGGGCCCTTTCGCCGTTGGCGCCATAGCAGAATTGGTTGGGCAAAGACCAATATACCTAGGATCCTTTTTCCTCGTTTGGGTTTTCACCTGGCCAGTGGCATTCGCCAAGGATATAGGTGTGGTGACACCTCTTGCGCGAATAGTTCTTCCTGCTGATTTTGTATCTCAGCCCTATACAGCGTCTTCCGGTTTCTGGGAGGTCTGGCTGCATCTGCGTTCCTCAGTATCGGCGGTGGAACAGTCAGTGATTTATTTCACAGCGACGCTGTTGCGACGTACGGCTATCTTTTCTCCACATGCTCTCCCGATATTTATGACAGTATAGGCCTGTGGCGTCATATATCGTGTCAACATTCATAGGTCCCAATTTTGGCCCCTTATTCACCGGGTTGGTTCCTCCATTATACAATATTCTACTTCTCTTAACACGCGGTTTCCAGATTCATTGCTCAAGTGGGTAGCTTCCTCCAGAATCCCGTTTTTCTCGAAAGTGCTAATCGCAGCATAGAATGTAACATGGCGATGGATATACCGCGTTCTGATAATCTGGGAGTTTGTGCAACTCCTGGCCTTGTTCTTCGTTCCAGAGACCTATCTACCCGTTTTATTGAGAAGGAAGGCACAACGGTACGTCCTGGTTGACTGAAGGAAAGCATATGTATGCTAATAAACCATGCAGTAAACGCAAAGAATCGGGAGACAACCGTTATCACGCACCTGGAGACTCGGACGCAACTGCTGCGCTCCAGCGGCTTGGTACAGGTTGTTGGAGAATCATTGGTGGGTTTCCGTCACCGGTCCTTCCTTCCTCGTCTGCTAACACAGTCAATAACAATAGAGTTGATGCTCTTTGACACGATGGTCATGTTGCTCGATATCTGGTAAGGATATTGTCCTAGTTGTGCTCACTGGGCCGTTTCCTCAGCTCTTCGCTATCAATAGGCTAGCGGTGATTCTAGGTATCGTTTATCTCGCGTCACAAGCTTTCCCAATTATATTTGCGGAAGGCCATGGTTTCAAACCTGGCCCTCTCGGATTGACTTTCCTTGGTCTGGATATCGGGTTCATCATCGCACTTCTTACGCAGCCGCTTTGGAACCGGTACGTTCAATTGGCCTACACAATGGGCTTGCACTTACATCTAAACCCTGTCTCAGATATCAGAGGAGCTTGGTACAAAGATTCGGTGGTCATCCTCCCCCAGAGATTTGGCTCAAGATGGGTCAAGTCGGTGGTGTCCTTACACCAATAGGTTAGGTGACTGTAGCATGAGGAGCGATTGAGGCTGACTGTTACTCCAGGGCTCTATATCATGGCGTTCACGACATTCAAAAATGTTCACTGGATAGGTCCAATCATCGGATCTGTACCTTTCGGTATCGGTATCTGCTACGTCTATACCTCTACCTTCACCTACTTCGCGACGGCGTATCGGACGCAAGCCTCGGCTGTCATGTCTGGTAGTGGGGCACTTCGTGCAACCTTCGCTGGATGCTTCCCGCTGTTCGCCAATCAGATGTACCACAGACTCGGCACGGTTGGGGCGACTGCTCTGCTGGCTGGTTTAACTACCGTGATGGCTCCCCTACCGTGAGTAAGCAATTGTTGGGAGTTGATTTACACTCAATTGACCATCGCTGGACAGCTTCATCTTCGAGAGGATAGGTGCACGCTTAAGAGCGAAGTCTCGCTTTGCGTTCCATGAGATGAGCTAGGCTGGGGCAGGTCCTGCACAGTGCATACTAGTTCATACTACGTCACTCATGATCATTGATTGTTGGTGTGAGACTATACCCAATTACACTTAATCCCTTCCTAGTACAGATTGGCATGTCTGCCGTAATGATTAGACTTCATGATGATCATGACTTAGAAGATCCCATTTCTATCTTCCTTCCTCTGTTTGCAAGAGACGATCAACACATCACGCGGTTTCAAGCTCTGAGCGAACCTACCAATCGAACTCCATGGCTCAGTGCCAAATACAGCTTGAAAAGACGTTCGCAATCTTCGTCTCCATGGAATGGGTAATCAGCTCCGAGGCGATATGCAGCTGAGAAGCCGGACGTAACAGCCAGCTCATGCATGTTCAGAACTACGCAATCAGCACGTACGGGTGAACGATTTCTCAGTAGACTCACCAGACCATGCCCCTGCATAGCTGAAAGTAACGCTTAGTTATTCACAGCAACGAGGGTAGGACCTCAAATCACTCACTGCGTGTGGTTCTTGCCGTTGACAAACATCATGAAAGGCACGACACGCGCGTAATGCTGCCAACGATGACTCTGCTGCTTCCACCATTTCTCGAAAATCTTCTTATCCTCCCGGATCTCCTCCCATGTCCATAGTTGCTGGGACCCGTCTCGGTCCAAGAATATCGTCTGGAATACATGGTTTTCTAATGGCGGTTCGGCGTTCCCTTCACCATCCTTACCCGTCCTGACAGAGGCACCAATCCCACCCTTCGAGGATTCTTGTGCGTCGCGCGTGACATCAGCGGTGGTCTGAGATTCATGACGGTGGTCAGACGTATCGTGGGGATTTATCGGGCCAGCTGGTTTCTCGCCCCGAAATTGGGGCTGGTAGTGCGTGAGATCAAAGCTCATCTCGATCTTGGACTTGTCCTGGGGATACTGCATGGTGTAGTACAATGGCCTAAAGTTTTTCTCAGCGAAAGCGAAGGCCTCCTCAGTTTCAGCCCGTTCTTGCGCCGTCGATGTGGACGAGAGGGGCGCGTTATGTGAAGGGTTGTACCGCGTCTCATAGTACTGTAGGAAAATGAATACCGTCGTTGGCTAAGTGGCACCAAGTAAACATCACCTTTTTCATATAATCGAGATCGTTGTGAGTGATTGTCACATCGTACAGATATTTCACCGAGCCCAAGACACGCTTCTCCATCCAGGTTGCCTGTTTTCCTAACACCTTGAGGGAAGAATCTGCATCGATGGCTAAGATCAATTCGTCGAAACAGGCTGTCTGCGGCGTGGTATCTAGGTCGCCATTGCAGACTTTGTATTCAATTTGGACCGGCCCGTAGCTTGTATCGTTCGGTTTCGGTTTCGCATTGCGAGACTTTACTTGCATCACCTCGTGGTTAAATTTGAAGGTCGTGTTGCCTGTGGCTTCGGCCTCTTTCCTCCAAGCATCATATACATCCCGAAGCTAGAAGTCAAAATAATGAGCGGGTCGATAGGGTACGATCCTGACAGATCTGACATACCTTTGGGAAGGCGAGCATTTTCGGGATGCTAGCCAACAGACTCTTCTCATTGTATTCGAACAAACGCATGCTGGGATCCATGAACACGCGCTCCTGAGCGTATTATCATGATGTTTGCAACTTGTTAGACAACGTGTTAAGATATACATACCAGGATCGCACAGGAAATGTACGGAGTTTGATTCCCGGTTCCGAAGAACAGGGCTACGAGCGGGAAGACCATCTTCTCTCCGAAGTCTTTTGAGAATTGGAACATGCGCAACATAACATGAACTGGGATCAAGGCAAATGGAACCTCCAATTTCTTGATGATCTTCAGAACTCGACCGAACTTGGCAATGTCCTCTTGGTGTTCGGCGACAAGCTCGGTCGGAAAGACGTTCGTCCAGAAGTCTTTACCTCTCCCGAAACTAATTCTATGGAAGCAAGCGGTGAGGGGGTGGGCGGGTAAACGCATCGATACGGATGCACTCACTGCATGCCGACATCTGTTGGTTCAAAGCCAAGCATACGGAACATGCGCATTGTGTTGGCGAATGCAGGACTACATCCCTGCACGCCGTCATTGATGTACGAAGCACCGTACTTGTTCGCGTCGATATCAATCGAGGTAGCCATCCCTCCTGCGAAGCCAACTTTTTCGAAGACAGTCACTTCGAACTTGTCAGGGTGTCGGCTCAACGCATAGGCCGCTGACATGCCTGACGCGCCTGCACCTACGATGCAGACACGCTTGTGCGAAAGGTGTGCAGAGCCTGAAGCAGTTGCCATGATGCGAGTGCGGTGAGTGCAGTTCGCAAGAAAGAGGACGAGATATTTGTCGCCGGCTGTCCTCTTGAATCCCGCCAGTCTCAGCACCGACGTCAGCCATCCCGCCCAGTGACGCTAGCCGACGACGATGTCCGCATTCATCTTCCCGCCTGTGCCGTCCGATCGCTGGACGACCAGGCTCGCCATCGGAAGTCATGTGATCTGCAAACGGTACCTTCGCAGCTCGAGAAGTTGAGAGTCCGGCTGGCACAACAGAGCAGAGGTGCTTGATGTCATATTGAATCTCCTCGTTAATTCCGGGCAGTCATGGGACGGGTCGCCGGCGGGTTATGCGAACCACGGGGCTGCCATGATTGCTAGGTTGAGATACAATACAGGCACATGTGGCGAAGCCTCTGACATACATACCTTGACCAGCGGATACTTCACGCCGTACATAACCCCTATCTGTTTCCCCAGTGGACAGCCTGGTAGCAACACACCCTCCAGTCATGAAGGAGGCACGAATGCCTTGATGCTTCTGACTTTTAACGTTCCACTTCTGTGTAATTGCCCAATGTCTAGATACCTACAAGCAATCCAGTTCCCGAGATTGTTGAGCAAGAGCCAACTTGGCACGCGCGGCAACGCGCACAAAGTCCGTGATATGATATTGCAATCAGTGCAATACTGCGAATCACCTCGCCGTTCGCAGTATCAGGCTTACGGAAAAGACGGCCCAACAGCTGCCTCAATGCTGCTGATTGGTGATGCATGAGTCCCGCGCGGACCTGTGTCCGACAAATTTGAAGATGATTCAGAATGAAGCGGAAGGATCTGACAGCGGTTGACCGAAACTTTCCGCCACAACGTTGCTGGAGCATGCATGCAGTGGGCCCGGAGGTGCTCATCTCGGCGGAAGTGCACACAGCGTGGTAGGAGATGGGCGATGGATAGACATGAGATTAGCATGGCGAATGAGGCGGAGCATCTCGGAATGCGCAGCTGACCGGCAACTGAACAGTGGCTGCGTCAGGCATGAGATCTGCCTGCACCTAAACGTCTCCAAGTTGAGGGGTAGAATTCGATTTGACCGATATAGAGAGGTCAGAGAGAAACTTTTGGCCTCTTCTGCCGTAACTCCCTGCCTATCGTATGCGATCGATGAAGGCTGCAGACTGTGCATGTTTGTCTCGAGAGATCAGAAGTCCGCGGACGGTATTCAAACGAATGACGAGCGAGGTCACGTGTAGCGAGGCAAAGGACGCCGCGACAGGTGGACGGCCATGGCAGGAACATCGTTCGCTCGGCAGCAGTATATGGTGAGGGGAACAGGCGGCACGGGTGGAGGATGAGCCTACTCGGTTTCGGGACCACACAAGCCAAAGTCGCAGCCGCATTTCGAGCTCATTCTGTACGCATAATTATCACTGAATTCCTGAAATGCGTTCGAGCAGGCGTTGTGTCGGTAAGTTGAAATGGCTGTTCGAGCGACTTAGGCACTTGTGATACCGCGATATGTCCCGGAGATAGGGCAGTATGTAGGTAGAATGGAAGTATCATCCCGTGGTCATCGATGACACGGGTTGAATAGCCCTTTGGGAGCCATATGGCTGACTTGCTGCTCGGGGAATCAACTTGCGCACCCGACAGACTGAAACGGGAGACAAACGAAGAGATCTGAGTGATTCATGGCGTCATATGAGCACTCGTGGTCAACAGCGTAAGGTAAGTTGTACCAACCAGCATGGCAAACAGACGTACATGGGTGCTGATCAGTCCAACTAGTCGGCCAGCAGCCAAAGCCTATATGCGTTGAGTCGTCACAGAACTGAATGCATCTCGATCAGGATATGCGTCAATTGATCTTGTGGGATCGCTCTTCCGACGTCCAAAGAACAGTACGAGACGATTGCTTGGAAGGCGGGACAACTGGTATGAAAGATAGTCTCATAAGACAATGCAATCGCTGAGATGATACTTAGCAGCAAACAAGAGCACAGACGCACATCAGATGTTGTTTTTCCCTCGAAATGTGATTACCTCGTGTTTGAACCTCAGCCGGACGCACGACGCGGACATGAAATTTCTGGCGGATCGCCAAATTCGGGGCGGCCGATCTCAGACAGTTGCATAACGTTTATGGTTCAATGTCGCCCAAACTGGGAACACACAAGAACGAGGATCGGTTTTTTGTTATGACTTCTTGGCCTCACGGCCAGTCATACGGAATGCTGAGGAGGGTAAGACAGGCACGTTTTAACAAGACATGCGGAGGGACAACGCACCCGCAACAATGGTCTAATGGATAGCAAACTTCAACTCCGACCAGGCGTGATCCGGACGCAGGGGTAGATAAATAACCCCTCTGAGCTTTCGACGAGGGTCTCAAGTCCCCCCGTCCATGAATCGAGCCTGATCTCCTGTAGGGGACACAGCCGAGTATTCAGCGGATCCATGACTTGTTATCCGGTGCTCACCTTTCTTGGCTACCCCGCCTCCCCTCTGATCACTTCAGTCCCGATTAAAATACGTGCGCTCAGTGCACCGAGGTGCTCTGGCCTTGCGTACGGAGGCTGACCCTGGGCTGACCATCCGTATATCCCGGGGGCCTCCACCGCCAATTTTCCTCGATGTCCCTGCGTCCCGATTCCTCTACATGGGTCCTAGGTCGGTATCTTCTCTATTTCCTTGCGTATACCATGATTCTTTACACAGCTTTTATCGGAGACAGCTCGAGTCGCGAGTCGCGAGGGTCGCGGCGGACTCTGTCCATCGTAGCCTGTGACTCTTCCCCGTGGTATGCATCTTAGCTCATGCCTACGCCGTCGGCATGGGTTGAGGTACACACCATGGGTATGAAAGAGTTATAGGCTAAGGTGGATAGGCCCATGCCGACCCAGACGACGCATAGACATACACGCGACCCGCGTAGTACGACATTGCATTTCTAGCTTGTCGTGCATATGTCGGGGCCGGAGTTCATGCCAGTTGCCCTTCCATTTCATCACCGTCAAGCCATGCAAGGTTCGTTTAAGACATCGGAACTTGCCTCGGAAAGCAACAGGTCACTCTGTCTTGGTTCTAGGGTTGACGCTTTGCATGGCTGTTTGTCACCGACCGTCAGAATGCCAAATCATCGAATAGGTCAGTTGTCCGTGCAATCTGCAGGCGACATAGGACACTAAACCACAAACCTGGATTAGGAACAAGAAGCATGCCAGATGTTTGTGTCCTCGCGCGCACCCACAAGCGTACACGTAAATTTGTCTTTCACTAAGTGTGGTGACCTCACCACTTCAGGCCGGACGACCGGCTCGGGTCTGTTCGCAAACTCTTTTCTTCATTGACAACGGGACGTTCTCCTCGTGGGTCTGACGAATTCTCTCAGCCTCCTCCGGATTCATCTGGCATCGTCGAGATCATCGAGAAAATCTCCGAGCCACGTACGATCACGGCTAGCTTAGCCTCGAGATTTTTAACGTGAATCGGAATGAGATGTGCGCGGAAACGGCAGACAAATTGCCCGGTCGTGCGGACATACCACGGCGCGCAGGTTGCATTGACTTATACGCATTGCACGAAGGAGGGAGACGGCGAAACCTCATGACTACGCCTGTGCGCATTCTCCGTGCGTTTCCGCATCATATCATAACCTTAACACAACACTGACGTTCACTTATGTATGCTTTCCAGTGAACAAGCTCCCAGCAAGGTTTCAAACGTCACAACGGAGGGCACGGAAAGAGGTTCTTTCATCAGTGTATAGAGTTCGAAGAGTATTCTGGTTGATGACATCTCGTTATATCTCTTGCGGGCGGTTCGCGGTGAGTTTCATGTATTCGCTCGCGCGACATTGAGTATGTTCACTGAGTAGACGCTGATCTAGTGCTGTCACGGCTGTCAGCAATGTACGTACGTCCAACCAAATGCAATCAGAAGAA
>JSYW01003681.1:0-14727 GCA_000787475.1 Lentinus polychrous
ATCGTCTGTATATATAGAAGTTACAATTCAGGTACATCGGTAATAGCTCGTATTTGTGTGAGAGATTACATGTTGTGTGAGTTGCATATTGTGTGAGTTGTGTGGATCATGTTATGTGTGAGATTTGTATGTTGTGTGAGGTCAATATATTGTGTGAGGTTGATACATTGTGTGAGGTCTAACCTATGTTGTGTGAATTCTGCATGTTGTGTGAGTCGCATATGTCGCAAGTTACATCTGACATTGGGTCATTTTGCATGAAATATGGCTATGTTGTGACAAAATGCGTCTATTGTGTGAAATTCATTTTTTGTACAGATCCAATGCCATAAATTCCTCACTGCAGAGACGGTCTGGCTGGCCCAGTGATTGATGTCTTATAGGTATGATGTGTGCATCAGCTACATGACTACACAAGAATATCCAGAAAATTGCATTGGTAGGAGTCGAGAGGCGAAGTGCAAGTCTGAGGATGGCAGGGAGTCGTAGCGCCAGAGTTCCCTACAATGCACGTGATGGCGTTGTGGAGCTTTGGGGATGTTCTGCGGTTTCCGGGCATAACCCCGAATTTGTAAGGCTCTGGAAGGCACATTGATAATATGATATGCAAACTGTTGTAACATTTGTGAATATTATCAGGAGGAGTGTAGACCCTGTTCATATTGACAGCTGTGATTGACAGCTACTTGCAAAACTCTAGGCGGGCTGCACCCAGATACACTACTCCACCTGATTTCACAAACGTCAAGGAAGACAGGTGGTCCGGCTCAGGGGCCCAGAAGACACCTGCCTCATGAGGTTCCCAATGTTCAACGACGACCGAGTCGGGCCAATGAACAACAGCCAACGACCATAAATGTGACATGTTGCAGTGACCCAAGTACAATATGTACTAGAGGGGACTGTATCAACATATTTTCTCCTGCTCAGAAAGAACTTGAAAGAGCCCAGCTGTGGAGGGATCGGCATAAATACCTCAAAAAGGTGGAAAGAAAATGGATGCTTCGTTCTAAAAAGTGAGATGGCCACTTGATGTTTTGGAAATGGGGTGGAGTAGTGTATTTGGGTGCAGCCCGCCTAGAGTTTTGCAAGTAGCTGGAAAGATCCCTAGGATGAAGTAAATATTGGCTAGTTTACGGCATGACATCTAAGCAAGAACGCTCGGACCCTGTTCCAGCCTGAAATCTTCCGCCGGCGCTACTGAGAGGTACTTGAACCGGCCGGTTTACTGTCTATCGTCTTGCACCATGCAGACCTTAAGAAGTGCTCGGCCCTTCTTGAGGAGCAGTTTCAGAGCTGGACAGCCTCTTAGATTCACCCTCCCAAGCGTTTTGACTAGGTTCTCCTCCAAGCTCATGACTCGCTCACACCGGCCTGATCCCAATACACTATTTTTCTCTTCCTATCGATGGCTTTTCAACGAAGAACTGCGTACGTTTTAGCTGTCTTGCTGGGGTAAGCGTTGACACGATAGAGATCGCTGTAGATCGGAAAATCAACACCACACCGTTTGACGTTGACGCTCTGGAGGATATCGCATGCCGTGCTGTCGGCGCACAACGTTGCACCTCGTGGTCAGTGCTCGGTGAAGGTTTGATCACTAATTATCTCACTATGTAGTTTTGATACATCTTTGCCTCAGGGGGTTTCAACAAAGTCTTTCTCCTTAGTTTCGACAACGACGCCACAGCAGTGGTTCGTTTGCCCTCTCGTGCTATTGGGAACGTGGAACTCGCTACTGCCAGCGAAGTTGCGACTATGTGCTATGTTCGGGAGCGCTGGGAGCCCGAAAAGTTGGAGGAGGCCCCGCTTCCTCCGCGGGTTCTCGCATGGGATGCGTCGAACCGCAATCCAACCGGGACGCCATATATCATCCTAGAATACATGCCAGGCGTCCCTCTTTCATCTCGGTATTATCGCATCGACTTTGAAGGCGAAGAGGCGGGTGCCTCGATGATGAGCCTTGCAATACTCGAGTATAATCTCCTCCACGAAGACTTTTCTCAAAATGGCGCGCTTTACTTTGCGAATGATGTTTCGGATGAACTGCGTGGTCGGCCCCTGTATCCGAAACCACCTTCAGACGATCTTCGAAGACACCTAGCTGAGAAGTATCGGATCGGACCCACAGTAGATCGGGAATGGTGGCGAGGTGACTACGCACGCGTGGATGCTAATCGCGGACCATGTAAGTCGACACTATCGCGATCATTATTCTGTGCTGATATGGTAGACTTGATGCAGGGCCGGATATGCAAACAATGATCAAGAGTGCAGCAGAATTTCAGCTCCGTGCCATCGACACAGTCGTCGACTTTTCATCGTCCCTGATCAGATCCAAACCCTCCGACATCCCCCTTCTTCGACGGATGTTAGAAATGTGCATACGCATCGCGCCGCTTGTCGTTCCCACTGGGATTCCAGACATAATTGCCCCTACCTTGCATCACCCTGACAGATCACTCCAAAATCTCATCGTCGAACCAGAAGGCTATGCATATATTCGTGGCGTCATTGACTGGTAAGGCGCGACCGTCTCACCATTCTTCATGCAATGCGACTTGCCTTCAGCGTTCAGATACGAAGACGGCGTGATGCAGATGCCCAAAGATGGCTCGCTTCCACCCTGGCCTGAAAACTTCGACGCAATGTCTCCTGAGGAACAGAACTATATCACCATTCATCGGCGCCGAGCGTGCCGACACCTCTTCTACGTTAATCAGACACGTGGAATGGATGAAGTACGTCGCCTCGTTTGGGACCAGCCACTTCTCACAATTGTGGCGAATCTTCCACTGCTGATAAACCGTTGCGCTGCTGATGGACCTCATGAACTTCGCGCATTGCTGCTTGCACTGAAGACCAAGTGGAGCGAGATCTCTGACGAGCCGTGCCCCATCGATTTCTCGGCGGAGGAGATTGCTTCTCATGTTGCCGAAGAACATAACTCCAAGGTGTGGAATGCCGCAAGGGCCAAGCTTCTTGACGAGGTTGGCTGTAGAATTGACGGCGCTATCCGACCTGATCGGTTTGATGCTGCGAAGGAGGTTCTGGAACGACATTGGAAGGAGTGGGATAACGTGGCCATGAAGGGTCCATTCCCGCTCCGTGATGGAGCCCATTCATACATTCTCACCTGAGCTCCTCGTCGCTCGACGTTGATCTATATGCTACATTCAGAATTATTGCTGTCTTGCTATACCTGTCACTATGTACATACCCTTCCTTTCTATCCCTGAATTTTCGAAGCCGCGTACGGTTTAGCCATCCCCCCTCTTCGCAGACTGATACATAAGTTGGAACATCACCTTCAAGAGTCGGTCTCAGTAAAAAACACAATGGGCCCTTTATCAATGGCTTCCTAGCTGCTGCCTCTCTCGGTAGACCGAGTCTCTTTCGTGCTCTTTTCATCACAGGTTTCGAGTTCTGGCTCTGTACTCAGACGACGAACCGTGAATTGGGTCCACTATGCAAATCACTGTACTACCTATTATTTGTGAGAGTAGATAAACCGCCGTGATGTTCGCGTCGCAATACTATGTACCAGTTGTCAGATGTGCGCAGGATGTGCGCTTGATTCACTGCCCATCAGTGGGATACGCCCGGCTGTGTCACGAAAGCTTGCGCCTAGATCTAGATATTGTACAACTTGACATATTCCCCTGTGTTCTTGATGAGTTCTTCATGCTTCCCTGCCTCGACGAGCTCGCCATCCTTCATACACCTACAAGACCCCGTCAACGATGCACGGATCCGGACAAGTCTCAAGGCAGAAAAAAATGACGCACAAGATCAAGTCTGCGTACTTAGTTAAATGCCCGAACCTGTGTGTGACGAAGCTCATCGTCTTCTCCCCCTGCTTCACCCGTAGAGGTTCAAAAAGCTCGTATTCGCCTTCAGGATCCATAGCCGAGCTTGGTTCATCAACGATTACAAGCTGAATCTTGCCAGAAAGGATCCGCATGAATATCCGGGACGCAACAAGACGTTGTTATTCTCCACCTGCGCACAATTCGTGTGGGTGAAACTGTTGCGAGAAACAAGGGTTGTTAACGCACCTGAGAAGCCCCTGATTTTCTCCAGATTGTCATAAACCTCCTTGAGAGGACCGGTGGGCATGGGATATTGACTGGAGAATCGCGTGTATGGTGGCGAAACGGGCTGTTCCCAGCCATCTGCATCTTCGTCCATCTTCTCCACAAATTCTCTCGCACCTCCCAACGACGCTGCTTCGACCACTTTGTCTCTGGGAGTCTGTTTCTGCTCCGATGGTTCAATATGTCCATTGACGTGTCCAGTCCCATTTTGCTTTCGGTTCGCATGTTCGTCTTGGAGTTTCAGTCGCAACGTACCCTCCGGATCACCAATAGCCACGTTCTCCTCAACGCTCAGCGGCAAGAGACAATGCTCCTGACTCAAGAGCGCTGTACTCTTCCTGAAGTCATCCACCTTATACTCCTCCACGGGCACGTCGTCAATTGATAGTTGACCGGATGTGGACCTGTACAGCTGAGCGAGCAATTTGACAAGGGAAGATTTACCACTTCCGTTTGTGCCAACGATCACTACGAGGGAGGATGGTGGGATGGTGAATGAGACGTTGGAGAGAGCCGAATTGGGGTTGGGTTTGGCTGATTCAGAGGGGTATTGAAAGGTGATGTTTCTACTCGGATACGAGTTAAGCGACATCAGTTTAGACTGTAGAATGAGTTGACAAACAGACTTCAATTCGATCTTCATCCCTCGGCGCCGGGGATTCGGTGACCTCATGCGGGCCATTTCCGGCTGCTCAACCTCACCAGACGCGACAGTTTCGGTGAACTGGATACCAGGATACCTAAGATGCCCATCCTGGATCTTGTTTTTGATACTCATCCCATTGTACACCGACTTGATGTTCGTCAAATTCTCTTTCCACTCGTTCTTCACGCTCGCTATACGCTCAAACGTGTATCGGAGTGAATTAGCGGTTTGGTGCAGGGGATTTAGGGTCGAGAAGGCATGATAGGACAAAGTAAATTAAAGCAGTGCGTTAGTGGGTATAAGTCAGAAAAAGCGTGCTGTTTAGAGGAACGTCTACTGACCAGAGGCAGCTGTTGCAAGAACGATTGTACGAGCTCTGGACATGGTGAGGGTTGGATGCGGTACAACGCCGCAGCGTACTCGTCTGATACTTCGCAGAGTGCTTCTTGGGCAGCGACGTACTCTGGAAACCCGTGAAAATTTGTGAGTCAGATGTAATAGTTCAAACCGGGACGTCCACTCACCGTGCCGAATGTACTCCTCCATGGAGCCGCTGACAAATCCTGTTTATACTCATGGTCCGTAACTAGCGTGTAACGCGACTTGGCCCGCAAATAATAAGGATTGACAGCATGGTATGCGAATGCTGCATGAAGAACATATGTTAGACTGTACCAACGTCAAGACTTCCGGAGAAGGCCCAGAAAAAGAACACCATAGAATAACACACAATAATCCCATAGTCGCCTCCCACTCGACTGCCAATACAATGGCTTGGCAAGACAGACTGCCCCGAGAGTGAGGCCGCTATGGATATCTTTACTCAGATCTGCGACCGGCATGACATGAGAGAAGGTGAACAGAATGGTGTCCCATATCCAGAAAAGGTTCTGGAAAGCGGTCCAAGAGTGGATCGGATAGAAGTCACGCTGACTACTGTTCTCTGCGTAGGCAAGATCGCTTCGGTTGGAGTGAATGCGGTGACATGTAGAGGTTACTTACCTGACAAGGTTGCATGCTCGAGGTGCAATTGATCTGGGGGAAACACTGAGTCAGGCTCTGCGAAGCGGTATGAGTGACTGGGGAAACTCACTGAGCACAGCCAGTTTCTCGTAACGGGCCTTGATGAGAGCACGCATCTTGGTTTGATTAAAATCTCTGTTGCCCATTGCTGTGCTGCATTTGCAGTCGTATGTACGTGGGCGGAAGTCACGCATACGTACTTTGACCATGACGCGAACGCGGCAAATGCTGCGAACAGTACGTCCGCTATTAGCCAGAAGATAATGCTGGGTCGATCGATGTTTCCAGATATGAGACCTCGTTCTAGCTGCGAGGAACTATATGTCAGAGGGGCAAGTCAACATGAATAGAACCGATCCGACGCACCTCGGTCAACAGTTTGTTTGAGAGCCAGAGAATTACGGCGTCTTCAAGCCCTGACGAGAATGTGGACAGAGTGTATATAACGAACAATCGGAAGCCCAGGACTCCGTATATATCCTTGACGAAGGTCGTAAGGATCGAGCGTGCCTCGTTTGTTGACTTTACGAGGCTGTCTAGATAGGAAGTGGCGGAACCAAGTCCTGAATTCTGTTCGATAATTATTCGCCATACGCCGCCAATGAACTCGACACGGAGGGAGGGAGGTAAGTTCTCGTCCTTCAGATTCAGTGCTACTAGTAGCGGAGGGTTCGCCCATGTTGAGCGACGGAGGAAGCGTCTGACGAACAGTGGCAAACATGCCTCTGCTTATATACGCGCGAGTATTGCAGGCGAGCGTACATGTCGAATCATGCTGTGCCCGTACATACTGCGGCATTTACTCGGACATCGGGAGAAGGGTCCAGTTGACCGAGGTCATTTGCCTGCCTGCGTTGGAATAATGACTCGTCTTGCCACCCATCGCCTTGATGATAGCAGCATACCGGATACGCAGAATGCTTGATTTGATCAGATGGGATCCGTCTACAGATGTGTGATTGACGAGGAATTGTCCTTGTTGGTAGGAAATGTTGTTATGGTGTAACGCATTTCGTCGACTCCGATCGTATTGTAGCAACCAATGACGACGAATCCGACGGTAAGAATCGTCACTGAGTGCAATGCCCGATCGAGGCTATACCCTCGGAGAATCACCGAGCGTCGTAGAATGCGGTAAGGGCAGATGAAGCTGATACTGTACAGTTCGAGGGGCTCGCCTTCACAGAGCTCGGAGAGATACCCCTCAAGTACATCTGCTCGTCGGCTGGAATATGTTTGAGACGAAACACCCTATGTCAACCCCAGACAACCAAAACTTTTTCAGATGGTCCTAGTCCGATACGGATGGCGTGGTAGATCCAGTACTCGTGGAAGCTGTTTGGTGAGGTGCCCTTGAAAGAAAGCTCTGAACCGAGTCCGAAGATACCGGGCTTAGAACACCGGAACCGGACAACCCGAGCGTAGCGTCGTTATACCGTCCTTGAGCTGGAGGCTCGCATCGAGGATGAGTGTGAGTAAGGCTTCCCGCGCCCGCCCGCAAGATACGCAGCAGTACACCGTGAATCTGCCTCACGATGCGCAGGACTCCCCGGCGAAGTGTCTAGCCATGAATATTCTGCAGATGGCTTGACTCGGACTCAGTATACGCGCCTCGAGGATCACTGCACTGCGTACCTCTGGCAGCAGACACCGCAAGCTGGATGTGAAAGCTTGTAGTGAGCCCGCCGGCTATTTTTGTAGACAGTCATTACCAGCCTCGAATCTCCCGACCCGGCAACATGTCACCCGTATTTGACAGCCAGCGGTAATATAGTGAGCGACCTTTCGGGGGCACTGCAACGTTGACCGCCGCTGACATGTTGAGATGTTGGATCTGTCGCCATTAATATCGTCAAAAGTCTTTCCAGGAGGGAAGAAAGACTCTCACGTTCGCTTCGCCAGCCTCCTGAGGTCAGGTTCGCAATGAGAATGAAACTGAACGTTCGATGTCTATGTTGGTAACTTGGGGAAAATCTCTCTTTCCTGAACGCGTCCAGGTTGCGGCGCGGCGCGCAGAAGAGCTGACATCTATGCATGATAGGCTAAGGCAGGGTACCAGAACCCTCGTAACATCCACTTCCAATATTCAGACAACTGTCAAGGAACATCTTGATAGTGGCGATGATGAACCGCCAGTACGCTACCCTGCTATACAGATGAAACAACTCAACCTAATCGGTGTCAATAGCTCCATAGAACGCGACATTGAAACACACCTCATGAATCTCTTCGCTTCTCCAGGCTGACATGCAACCATTGTATGCGGACCTCACTGCGATACACACACTACACTGCCTATTTCGCTGCCGTTTACCGGTGTACGCCCGACTACGCCGCGAAAGCTTGTGCCTGGATATTGTACAAGTTGGCATACTCTCCTGTTTTCTTGATAAGTTCTTCATGCGTCCCGGCCTCTGCGAGTTTGCCGTCCTTCATACACCTATAAGACGCCGTCAACGGAGATCAACGACAAAGCAGAAGCAATCACGCACAGGATCAAGTCCGCGTACTTGGTCAGATGCCCGAACCTGTGTGTGACGAAGATCATCGTCTTATCACCCTTCTTCTCCCGTAGGCGTTCAAAAAGTTGGTATTCGCCTTCAGGATCCATAGCCGAGCTTGGTTCATCAGCGATCACCAGCTGACGATTGCCAGAGAGGATCCGCAAGAACATCCGGGATGCAACAAGACGTTGTCGTTCTCCTCCTGTATACGGTTTGTATGGGTCATATGATTGCGAGAGTAAGAAGGATGTTCAACGCACCTGAAAAGCCCCTGATTATTTCCAGCTTGTCGTAAACCTCCTTAAGTGGACCGGGGGGCATTGGGTGCTGATTAGAGTACCGCGTGTTCGCTTCTATAACAGGCTGCTCCCAACCATACCCTTCTATCTTCTCCACAAACTCTCTCGCACCTCCTAAGGAAGCTGCTTCGATCACTTTGTCCCTAAATGTCTGCTTCTGCTTCGATGGTTCAACATGTCCATTGACGCATCCAGTTCCGTTTTGCTTTCGGTTCGTGTGTTCGCCGTCGAGTTTCATCCGCAACGCACCCTCCGGATCACCAATAGCCACGTTCTCCTCCACGCTCAATGGCAAGGGATAGAGCTCCTGACTCAATAGAGCTGTACTCTTCCTCAAGTCATCCACCTTATACTCCTCCACGGGCACGTCGTCAATCAACAGTTCACCGGACGTAGGCCTGTATAACTGAGCGAGCAGTTTGACGAGGGTAGACTTACCGCTTCCGTTTGTGCCAATGATGACTACGAGGGAGGAAGGTGGCATGGTAAATGAGACGTTGGAGAGAGCCGGCGGGGGGTCGGGTTTGCCTGATTCAGAGCGGTATTGGAAGGTTATGTTTCTGCGCGGATCCATACTGAGAACATCGGTCTTGACTGTACTAGCATAAGAAACAAACGAACCTCATTTCGATCTTCATCCCTCGGCGTGGGGGATCTGGTGATCTCATAAGGGCCTTTTCTGACTCCTCAGCCTCGTCGAGAACAGCAGTTCCGACAGACTGTGTACCAGGATACCTTCGGTGCCCATCCTTGATGTTGTTCTGGATACTCATGCCATTGTACACCGATTTGATGCTCGCCAAATTCTGGTTAAACGTGGTCCTCACGTCCGCTAAGCGCTCAAAGGTATATCGGATTGAGTTGGCGGTTTGGTGCAGGATGCCGAGGGATGCGAGTGAGGGGAATACTGGGTCAAGAAGGCATAACAGGACAAAGTATATCTGAGCAATGTAGTATAGGCGATGGTCAGAGAAAGTGGGATGATGAGGGGAAAATCTACTTACTAGAGGCAGTTCTTGCAAGAACGATAGTACGATGTCTGGAAATGGTGAGGGTTGGGCGCGATACAACGACGTGGGGTCACTGTCTGGGACTGCGCCGAGTGCTTCTTGTGCAGCAACATATTCTGAAAACCCGTGATAATCCATAAATCAGACATTGCGGTTCAAACCGGGAGATCCACGCCATATGGCTCACCGTGCCGAATGTACTCCTCCATTGAGCCACTGACAATATCCTGTTTGTATATATGATCTGTAGCTAGATGGTGAAGCCACCTGATCCGCAGATAATGTGGATTGATAGCATGGTACGCGAAGGCTGCATAGAGAATGTCAGGTAGGCATTGAGAAGAATACTGAAGGAGGACAAACAATAATCCCATAATTCCCTCGCAATCAACTTCGAATACACCGGCTTGGCGAGACAGACTGCCCCGAACGTGATGCCGCTTCGGAGATCTTTATTCAGACCTGCAATCATCATGACTTGAGAGAAGGTAGACAGAATGGCGTCGCATATCCAAAAAAGGCTCTGGAAGGCGATCCAACAGTTTTTCGGATTGAAGTCGCACTGGCTACTGTTTTCTGCATGACCAGCATCGGTTCGGTGAGGTTGGGAGAATGCGGTGATGACAGAATTTACTCACCTTCAAAGGTTGCATAATCGAGGTGTAATCGATCTGAGCAGAACAGCGCAGGCCCTCAGGAGAGATCTAGGGTAACTGGGATGATCATAATACTCACTAAACAAATCCAGTCTCTGGTAATGGGCCTCGATGAGGGCGCTCATCTTACTTTCGTGCAAATTCCTGTTGTCCATCTCCGTCAGTCGCAGATATATGTGGGCGGAGGACACGCATACATACTTCGTCCATGACGCGAACGCTACAAATGCTGCGAATATCACGTTCGCTGATAGCCAGAAGACGATGCTGGGTCCATCGTGGTTTCCAGACATGAAACCTCGTTCTATCTACAAGATAATACGTGTAAGACGGGGCGAGTCAGTAGGATATGAACCGAACTGACGCACCTCGGTCCACAGTTTGTTCGAGAGCCAGATTATAACAGCACCTTCAAGACCTGATGAGATTGTCGACAATATATATATCATGAACAACCGGAAGCCAAGGATCCCGTATACATCCTTGACGAAGGTGGTGAGGATCGAACGGGCTTCGTTTGTTGACTTGACGAGGCTTTCGAGGTAGGCAGTGGGGGATCCGGGTCCTGGATTCTTTTCGATGAAAACTCGCCAAACACCAATGAACACAACACGCAGGGAGGGGGGTAGCTTATCGTCCTTGGATTCGGTGCTAGTAGCAGAGATTTTGCCCATGTTGAGCAGCAGAGCAAAAGTCTGACGAACAGTGGTAGGATATGTCTGTTTGTATACCGCGCGAAGGTTGCAGGCGGGCGTGCATGTCGAAATCATGCTGTGCCCGAAATACACTCATTGACACTGGGCGATGTGTACAGTTTCACTTGCTGGCCTGTGTTAGCATATAACGAACCGTCAGGCTACTCCCTGATTGACTTCGATCGTATTGTAGTCAGCAATGAGGGCGAATCTTACCGCAAGGACCCTCGTTGAGTGCGACGTCCGGTCGAGGCTGTACCCTCGGCGCATCATAGCACGTCGTAGGAAGGCGACATGTACAAGCATTCCGCATTTGAGCGGCACTGCGATAAGCACAAATGAAGCCGAGACTATACAGCTCAACCTGGGGGCTCGCTTGTACATTGTTCGGAAGAAATATCTCTCGAGTGCATCTACTTGGATGTAAGACATTGCATCCGAAACAACCTCAGTTATTCCCATACGACCTATACTTGTGCGAGACGGCCGTGATAGATCCAGTACTAATAGGCTCTGGGTCGTGTCTGAAAATCTCAGGCTTGGTAGACAATCCCGCGCGTCGGTGTTCCATATGAAGGGCTTTATCGGACAAAATTACAGAAACGGTTGTCAGCCCGGTGATTTGTCATGATTGGAGCTGTTGCATGTGCAATCAGGCCGGCGCAGTGTGACTGGCGCTTAAAAGCCTGCATCACTGTGATGCACATCGAAACATGAGGCTACTGACCTGCTGTTCAAGAATCATGGTACTGTGAATTACGGTGTGTGGAGATGTCAGGCTCAATATGAAGATTTTCCCAAGGCTTCCTGAATCACCTTGTAGCACGACCGTGAACTGTCATGTACCATTGTCAGTATGGATAACATTTACTTCCGCTGCTCACGGTGAAACAGTATTCCCTATCCGTCCTAGATTAGTATGCCGCATTTTTCCCCTTTTCTGACTCGGAGGACGCACTCCTTGCTTGCCGCCCCCTCTTGCCCGCAGCTACACCATGTCGACGCCGCCGCTCTATGGTCGCGGCCCTTGTTGCCGTTGCGAATGTGCCATTTTTCGGTGCACCCATCAAGAGTCTAGTCTCCTAGTATGGGTACGTCCAATCAAAGTTTTCTTTTCTTCTAATTAATTCCCTTCATTCGCAGACACCAAATTTTAAGGATCAAGTATGCAGTATCTGCGGACACCCTTGGATCTCGCATTCCTCCACTCCTGCTGTAGCTGCAAATCCAGTTGCACTGCTTAGTATGTCACTTGGACGAGGTGGTTTGCCGACTTCATTTTGTGGCGGGTTCCATCCTGTACGTGTAATTTTTCTATTGTATTGCTTATTCTTATGCCTCTCTCTACAGCGTGAAGATGGTATGCAGCCCAGTGCCGGGGCAGTCTGCCTTTGCAATAGAACAGTGGAGGAACATGAACTATTCAAGTAAGTCCATGCAATTGACAATGCGGTGAAATGCACTCTCAGTTTTTTCAGCCCCGCATTGTTGCAAGTAACATCCAACTCCAACGCTACGTCTTCCCAACCTCCTCCCAATCCACCGGCAGCTCCTCCTGCGTTCAATCAAGGACCCCCTGCACCCTTGCATGCTGCATTCGGTCCACTCAACGCTCCAACATATCGTTCGACGGCGTCGTTCATGCCACCTCAGGCACCCACCTTCACGGAACCTCATACCACTGGCAGTGCTCCTTTCGGAAACGCGAATGCATCTCCCATTGCTGCGTTTCGCTCCTCTGCTCGTCCTGCTACGTTCCCTGGTGGAGGAACCTCTGAACAGAATCGTCAGGCCAGCATTCGACGCATGCAGGACCAACGTCCGATCACGTCCAGTCAAATCAGGACATCTTCTCAGTCAAGGACGCAAACCACTCAGGCTACTCAGCCAGGCATACACAGTCAATCAAACACCGGAAGGGCATATACTCACCATCCCTTTCCCACGGCCAGTACAACTTCGGCAGGACCTTCCGCTCCCCCAGGGGATGAATTCCAGGTTGCGATGTTACCTTTTACCGTACGTGTTGTTGCATACATTCTATCACTCTGCACTCACGGATCTTATGTACAGTGTAGCTCCGATCACACCGATATGCGCTGGTTCTGGAAGCCTCTTGGCGGTAGGAGACGAAATGAAACTCGCGTTTTCGAACTCAAAACCGAAGAACTGTATGACGTTCTCCCTCTACTTCAAGACTACGGTCTCTCCTTCAGCATCCGACCCGATCCTAACGGCATCTTTTGGAAGAAGTTTACCGAAGCTGTGCTCTCTCTCTTACGGTCCGCGGGAATCAGTATTCCTCCTGATCCCAAGGTGAATGGAGACCCAGTCGTCATGGACAAGTTCAATTCATTGCCATTCGAGCTGCTCAAAGCCACGCGCTCAAACTCGTCCAGCCCTACCTTCGCTTTCAAGCAGCATAACGATTTGGTCCATTGGTCGTTGGCAGATGCATTGAAAACTAAGAAGTGGAATATGAAGAGTACCTCAGAGCGAATCCCACTTGTGAATATCCTTGGTAAGTTTCTTCCTCTCCCTTTTTTTCTCCGCTGACAAATTCTCAGCACCTCGTTTCGGAAATTTGTCTGGACCTATTGGTCGTTTCCTCGGTCCCTCTCCTTGCGAGGAGTGCTCGCAACTACCGCATGGCTGCTTCACCTACCGCGTCCTCTCCACGTTGCCTATCCCATCCCTGTCTGATGAGGATTGGTCGCAGTTGGCAGTATGTCAGGAGGACCTCTGTCCTTCCTGTACAACTTGTGGACGACGCAACAATGCTCCTTCTGTGCTGTCTGAGATCTCCCTAGTCTCAAGACCACCATCCTTGAACCCTCTCTCGCGTCCCCGATCACCTACCTCTGTGCGTTGTATACCGTGACTATTTCTTTGTTTATCAGTAAGCTTATGTACACTTAGGCGGTGATTCCTGATGCGCCGGCGAGCAATCGACGCCGTACCGATATCATTGCAGGCATGCAAGATGTATAATTCCTTCTCTCTCGCATTTGATTGTCACTGATACAAGACTTTCCAGGTCGCTCGTCCTGCGGTCAATACTGTCGCCTCATCCGAGTCGTTAGTACAGTCTTCCTCTCAGTCTGTTCCTTCTGGACCGATTGGTAATATGACAACTCCACCAACCGCTGAACTCACTAGTGGCCCTACTACTGAGACCCAGGCTGATGCGGACGCATCTCCTTCTCATCCACAGGTGGTCTTTGATAGACCCATACTACCTAGTGGCCAGATTGTCCATGATTGGCAAAACTCCGTAATTGCTCTTGTCAATAAGAAGTTGCATGCAACGCAGATAGCTAATATCTTTGGTGATGATGAGGATGAAGGGGCGCGAAATGTACACCGTCTTCTCCGCGCATTGCTTCGCCGCCGCAACCGCTCTCTTCCGACCACACCTGGCACATCTACCGACAATGCAATCCAGCTCGATTCCGATGGCGATGAAAACCCAGACTCAGACGGTGATGAAAACCCAGACTCGGACTTAGAAGAAATCCCGCTGGAGGAGGAGAATTTTTTCAAAAAGTCGTCTCTCAGACACATTCTCTCCCTCATGTATACACCGAGCCAATTTCATGTGTACGTCTTCCTGTTCAAGTTTCGAAGATGTTTTGTTAACCTCATTTGTCTAGCGGGAAGGTATCTATTGGCGATGGCATCCAAACGGTCATCCTCACTGCTGCGTGCAAACAGATGGTGCAAAACCATTTGTTCTGGACCGCAGTCGACGACTACTACCTGCCGAAGTTCTTTGATATTCAGCCCAACAACAAGAG
>JSYW01003694.1:0-11861 GCA_000787475.1 Lentinus polychrous
ATAGGGTATTCTCAGGGGTCCTGAGAACATGTCAAGAAAGCGAAGCGCTGAGAACAAACAACGAAATAGCCGACTAAGTTATAGGCTTTATTGCCAACGAAAATGCAGAGCAAGCCAGTACAATCCATCCAGGTAGTATATGTATATCATAATAAAGATACATTGTGCGACAAGTCATAGTATAGCGTGCATTGTTAACTACCCGAAAACAATCACAAGCTCTGGCTTGGGCTCGTACTCAAGACGTTCTCAGTGTTTAGATTGATACGATCGGTGGCCTGTATATCATGAAACAGTTCAATCAAGTTCTATGGTGTTACACTCCAAACCAGAAAACGTACCTCTGCAAGGATGTCATCCGAAATGTCAGGAAGGACCTCGAGAGGTTCGTCATTGTATGGGAGAATCTCCCACTGATTGGGAGGGTTCTCTATGAATAGACACACATCCCTTGGTAGGAAAGGTCCGTGTTCAGTATTGAACTGTTCTCGCCTCACCCGCTCCTCTGTCCGAATGTCAGCAACACTTCGCACCATATCACTTGCAAGAAGCAATTGTACCTTCTGTCATCGCGGTAAGCTGGTGCATCATTCCCTGTACAACCTTCTCAGCCGCTTCCTTGTAGTGTTGTCTCCTTGCCATCTCTCGTATGAGCATATTGAAAGAATACTGGTAGGACGTGTAACGATGGTACAGCTCTTCCACTTGCACCAGATTCTCGTGCAGAACCTTGAGCTGTACCGTTACTTCATGCTATGAAAAATATTGCGATGTCGGCCATGTATCATTTAGAGTGCAAAGCGGCTATACCTCAATTCCTTCCTGTCGATCGAGCATCTCAGTCATAATGTCACCCAGTTCGTCCAGATCAGTCAGAGTGCGCCGTAGAGTAGCTAGTTGCGACTGCGCCTGCTGTTTGGCAGCTAGTAGCTGTTCACTTCGCAGTCATATCAGTGAGCAGGCATGTGCCGCAGGTTTCGATATAGGCACTAACTGCGAAGACTCGATGGAAGTGACGTTCCTCTCAAGGTCGGCGATGATGGCAGGTAACTCCTCCGTATCCCGATTCATGACTATTTGAATGATTTTTTCATTGCCACAACAAGGTCAACATCGAGTTGTACATACCTTGTATATCTTCCTCGCTATATTGTTCGCCGGCTTCTATATCGTGTAAAGCACCAGCCATCTGGTCATAATGCTGAACTAGACTAGTCAAGTGTTCCGCCATCTCCGCCAATACGCTCTCTTGTGTGGCGAAGATGGGTTCCATTACGGGAGGTAGGATATCGGCTGGAAGTGCTTCCTCGATCGCAGCTATCGTTTTTGAGAGGGACTCTGGATAGTCTGCAGTACGCGCCAATATATCCTATACAGCCCCATATGTCTGCATGCAAAGGGAGCGCAGATACAACTCCACTCACGTCAAGAGCATTGCGATCACTTTCAAGACCGTCCAGCAAGTCTTCAATAGCATGCTCATCCACAAAGTCGCGTAATGTCTTCCACCGAGAGCGGTCATTCGCCCCTGCAGTCCGTTGCTTATGGATACCATTTCGTACGACATTACGAAGCGTCTCTGTAGGACTTTGGCCCGGTCCCGGCTGGTCCTGTTGCAAAGGTGTCCGAGTATCATCGCGTTCCTTGTCTGAGCTATCTTGGCTTCCGAAGATGGATGAGTCGGATGAACTGGAGTGGAAATCTGGGGGAACGACTTGGCGGCTAAGGGAATCGAGGATTGCGTCGAGTTCATTGGTGCGTTTGGAACGAAGTTTGTCCCACTCCTATGGCAAGGATCATGGAGATATGTAGGAGATCAAACGGACATAAGTATATACCTCAGCTTGTTTCTCAAGTAGGTTCCTCTTCAACTCAAGACTCTTCGCCACACCTGCCGCAAGCTAACCAAACTGTTCTCCATTGCCTTCGAACACAATACGCGAGACGCGACAGCCCACATACCTTCAACTGTTGTATAACTGACTTCGTCATCCATCGTAATTTGGCATCTAATGCCAGGACGTCCCCCGCTGTTTCCCCCGAGGCAGAAGATAGACTTCTTGCTTTCGTACACAATTGTTCACCGTGTTGTAGTGCTTTCTTGGATTGTAGTACAAGGGATACGAGGTGTGGTTGATCTCCATTCGGTGTCTTGTCTTCTTTTTCCGAGGCCATACTCGCCGAACAAGGCCTTGGTCCAAGCCCGCAAGGGAATGGCGGCGGCTGAGAGATGTGTGCAAGTCTACTAACGTGAACCTAAGACGATCGGTATTAATGGGCGCCTACGCGCGTACTCGCGTACTTATGTAACGGCGCTCGTGGAGTGCATATCCATATTTGGGTAAGCAAGTTCATCCTTCTCCGCTTCTGCGTCACTTGTTTGGAGTCCAAAGCTTGATTGGAGGCTCAGTCGACCTGCGTTGCTCGTCCCTGCATGAACTCATGGAACCACCATGCTGCACTCATCTAACAATGTAGCTCGAAGACAAGTCTTCCGGGCGGTCGCTCACAGACCGCCTGAATTGTCGGGCTGTCGACTTGGCCTACCACATGTTGCACCTCTACCCCAAGGAGATGTGATACAAGCAGGAGCTCTGCGGCAACCAGAAGTTGACATCACAATACATACTGAAACTGTGAGTAGCCTCCAGGGAAGAGGGACAATAAGAATCAATCGTGCTAACAAGCCTTTGTAGACTCAGCAGCCACAACATGCTACTCGCAGCCAGTCTGAGACTAAAGACAAATTACCATCAGAGATAAAGCCAAATGCGCCCAAGAGAATGTCGATTGCGGAGCGCGATGCGGCTATGATGAATGCATGGAAAGAGCGCGAAGGCAGTCTAGCCAACACCGCATTTGAAGATGGAAAAGTTGAAGAAGGATACCGGAGAAATGTCGTACGTATTTTCCATGATGCATACTTTCACCACGCAAGTACTAATCAGCTGTATATCCAGAAAGCCAATATCTTCCGATATATCTGAATAATACATCTGTGCATTCCTGACAAAGTCCGTCTGTAATATACTATCTAATACCCTTGCAAACCAAGGGGATATTGTACTAATAGTGGCATTCTAACGAAACCTGACGCATCATTCTCCTCCCTTCTGTCGCACACCCGGAATCTCGCAACACTGGGATCATGATCACTCGCCCTATCACCTATACTCTTCGCCCAGGTATTCACATGAACATGTTCAACCTTCGTTCCTCGCCTCACAACAGCATCGCTCACGAACATCTGGTCGATTTCTTGCATATGTTGGTCGTAGACGTAAGTGTACCGTTCGACGGGAGGGACGTCCGAGGAATCGTTGATATCTGTGAGGAGCGACGTGAGGGAAGTGAACATGGATCGCGTTTGCGTGAAGTCATTCATGTCCCCACTGAGGATGATACTCGCGTTCACATCATGTGCAAGGATAGATTCGACGAAATCCTGAAATGACAGGGAGTTAGAGACACAAATGTCAACTGCCTATAGTCACGTAAGGTACGTACCGCCAGCACCTCAACTTGATGCGTTCTCCGCTCAAGATGTCCGTTGACAGGTGGACGAGCGTTCCCATGAGGAGAGGACGAATCTCGCTTCGAGCTCAAGTGAACATTGATAGTGAAGAACCTTTCGCCACTAGTAGTTTGCCAAGCTGCTGCCATCGGTTTGCGAGTCTCCTCCCACGCAGAGCTCATCGGGCTGACTCGACCGGGATTGGGACTCAGTGTCAGGCCATCTGAAGTTTTCACGATCCTCGTGGATTCGGTCGCATTGCCCCTGACATAACCAGACACGAGGGCGACTTTGGCAGGATTCCACCTGTAGAACTGGATTGTCAATAAAGCCTCGTGTGTGCGCAGGATCAAAATCTCACAAATAGGCAACGCGAATATTGCTGCCAGGCTTCCCGCCATCCTGGTTATTCAACGGAGGAATGTCAACCCACTCGTAAGCATATTCTCCTGGGTCTACTTCTGCCTGAGCGTCCCGTGACTTCTGTGCTGCCGTGATTGCTTTGACAAGTGTCTGCAGCGTCCTGTTTGCAGACACGACTCCATTGTCACTAGACCCCGAGTCGGATTGAATCTCCTGCAGGAACATGATGTCCGGAGAATTGAGATGATTCACAATGTGCGAGGCTATCTTCGGTATGTGATGAGAACGCGGAGACATGTTTTCGACCTTTGATTCAGGTTAGTTCGGTTCCCACGCAGATGTTGAGTGAAAGAAACGTACATTGTAATCTCCTATCGTAATCTCACACGGCTCGTCGGAAGGGAAGATAGAAGAGGGTTGCACCTCGGAGCCAGGCTCCGACACAACTTCCGGAGCAGTCAGTGGCAATATATAGTAGTAACCGAACTGGTTAACGAAAAGCATCCTGTTAGTAGACATTTGGGTATGGGCGTAGACTGGGGTGCTCACTTGATAGGTAACCACCCCAGTGATGTTAGCCAGAACAGACCCGATTGGAGGACGAGGATTCTTTGTTTCATCGAGAGCTCGACCAATGAAGATTGTCCCAGGATGTGCATCCGGGAGACCGTCTGCGATCAAGTATTCAGTACTGAAACGAGACACGGCGAGTATAAGATGTCAACCCACCGACATCAGTCAGAGTCAAGCCACCCCTCTCGTTCCTACCGTTCACAGGCCAATTACCATAGACCCATATAGACCCAAACCTATCAGGGAAGTTACATGTTGTCGGATTCGGTATTGTCACCAGCCTTCCTTCCAGGCTTTCCCAGAAGTCCAACCCATACTTCTCCGGCTGCAAAGTGGCATTCACACTCTCAACAAGCGAGACATTGTTTGGGAAAGACAGCCATCCATCTGGACCTTTGTCCAATGCGGAGTATTCAAGAAGTGGGGGAGTGAGTTCTTCCAAGCTTCCCAAGACCAGGGGTACGACGGATTGCATGGTTCGGTCAATGACTACATTGTGCGCATCCACAAGTTGAGTGGCAAAGAGGTCATTTGGATCTCGTCTGTACTCGGTTACGCGCGCGTCGAGAGTCACGGCACGTCCGATTTGAAGCTCTGAAGAGTGCGCCAAACGCGGGTCATACACTCGAATGGCGTTGGAGGTGCGCCTGTCATCGGACGCGGCACCTTGAAGCCAGAATCCATAGCGGTCCTGTCAGAATGAAGACCACTAAGTATAAGAGCGGCGGACTCATATGGAAATGGCGAGTACAGCGAGACCTACCTTCGCAGTCACTATCCCACTAACCCTCTGGACGGTTTGCCCGTCATAAGGGGATTGGAAGGCTGGGCCCTGTATGTCTGTAATCTCTATAGCTCTTACATTATAGTAGTTCCATGTCAAGCACAAGCTGAGTAGAGCAATGCCTGCTGAAGTAAAGAGCATGATTCTTCCCAGTGGTGGCAGCCTGGCAGGTGCTCCCGAGCTCGAGGCTACTACCAAGATCACGTGGTGGTGAGGATGAAGGAAATGAGTTCAAGATTTTCGCGTTCTAGGGTAATATATCTCAAGCAGTCAGTTCGCTCAGGTCGCCATGGCACAGGAGGACAAAGGACAAAGACAATGCGACTCTGCCGCACGAGTGACGGCGAACGCGATGCAAGGGAACCATATTCGGATGTTCTCTGATCGATCTGCATTTGATCCGTTTGACCAGGTGCGTCGAAATTGGTTTGCCAATGTCCGTTCCGCGCTGCTACTATGCCTTGGTTCTCACCGCTCTATAACCTCCCGCCGCTCTTTCCTCTACTGGCAAAATACAGCAGCTAGGGATCGAAGAATACTGCATTTGCGTACGTAAACTGGCTTCAACTGGAATTATAACGATGTTCGTTCGGATACGACTCAAGCAGCGATCCGAGCTGGGTTACAAGAAGACCGCAGGATCCGGAAGTGGCTCACATTTCGCGGTTCCCGACTGCTGTTGCAACATACCACATCCCAACGCTGTGCATAGTTTCTTAGTCTGCTTCGGTCTCCTTATGCCTCAACACTAGAACATTCACTGAATGGCGTTGGTGAGCCATGATGATTAGTCTCGATGTTCCCAATCGCCCTCTCCTCCGCCGCGGAAGAATCGCAATTCTCCCTCCCTCCTTCGCTGCTACCCAAGGTTCGTATGCTTCAAGTCCAAAGCTCATGACAACGTACCCTCCACACTCGAGAGACTGTACAAATATCTCCCAGTGATTTTGGTCCCAGTCGCTTTACCGCCGATAATTTGGCATGTCACTGTATCAGTATGCCCATATACCCCGAACTCATGGGGTCATACTTTGACAGGATCCCTTCCTCACCACCGCGTTCACCGTTTGGCTCGGTTCGGCGGGACGATTTCCGTGGCAGCGTGGGTAGCAGCGTGGGCTCAGGACTACTAATGTATAGGCTATATGAGCATGAACAGGTAACCAACTCCCGGGGTTAGTATATCGCGTCGTGGCCAGCACATATCCCCGTTTCGTTTGACGTCAGTCTCCCCAATGGCATGATCTCCTTGCCCCATTTAGGCTTTTCAAAGATCAACGTTATGTTTATCTATGAATGCCGCCAGGGTATGAACGGACCTATGGATACGTGCACCCCGCTACTCCACCTTTCCAACTCTACAACACTTACACGCATAAGAATACCTCTGACGCCTCGGATGTCATCAGCTGTTTTACTCGTCCAGGTGAGCTGTGATTTCGATTGTAAACATGGATTGTCAACATGCAAAGCTTATACTGGCGCGTGGCATTGGTTCCTGCTTCCATTCTTCAATCATACTGGCAAACAAGGCAGCTGGGAACCTTTGGAAACCCGGTACCATTTCTGCCGCACAAGGAGTATGCTTAGTCTGGGAGCACTTTGTCGTTATAAAGGCAGTGATTCTACTCACAACCCATTAACCCAATATCCCCCGCGGTTCTGTCGTGGTTCGTGCTCAATATGCTCGTCGATGACATCTCTCTCCTCGCAACAATTTCATTTGTAGCCCTCTGCTGGGCCGTACACCGTTTGCTGTCCATAGGGATCAGAGCTGCAGGGATGCCTCCGGGTCCACCCACCGTACCTCTGTTGGGTAATCTTCTTGAGTGGCCCACGGAATATGCTTTCCTGCGGTAAGCTTCTCATGCCCCTTTGCAATGTTGAGTGCGACCTGTCATGTGCGATGCAGCTTCACCAAATGGGCACGGACGTATGGTGGGATATACTCTGTATGTTGGACACGGTCTCTGCTAGGATTCCTCCATACGTTGACCACATTTTCTTCTCTCATCTAGCTCATGATTGGATCACAGACTGTCGTTGTGGTTACCGACTTCCGGATTATACGGGATCTTCTCGATCAGCGGAGCGCCGCAACCGTGGATCGACCCCCTAGCAAGGTCAATGAACTTGTCACAGACGGATTACACATTGCTTTCGCTCGCCCTGGTGTGTTGCTTTGATTCCCCGTGGTTTTCGTAAGGCATTGACGGTTGATACGTAGGTCCTGTCTGGAAGAAAATGAGGCGAGCCCTGAATATGTTCCTTACTCGGGAAGCCTGTGTGCGTCACTTGCCAATTCAAATGGCCGAGAGCAAACAGTTGTTGTATGATATGATGAAGTGCCCAGAGGTACGTCTGCACAAACCGATTCATGGTCGTCCAATCTCAAAATCTATCAGGATACCTATACGCATGTTAGTCGACAAACAATATCAATACTCTTGTCCACACTCTATGGCACACGTGCCCCTTCAATGTCCAATCTATGGGCTTCCAGGTTCTCCCGTGAAATAAAAAGGTGGATTTCCATACTCGAACCAGGTGCAACACCTCCTGTTGACCTCCTCCCCATCCTCCAATATGTTCCGGAACGTTGGGCTTCCTGGAAGACCAAATGTCGTGAAATTCGAAGGGACGTTCGTGCCCTGTCTTTTGGGCTCCTGAACCTCAGCCAGAATCGTCTCAGGCAGGGAAAGAGGGTAGGCTGTTTCATAGAGGACCTCCTTGACAATCAAGAGGAGCTTGGCTTAACCGACGAACACGTCGCGTAGGTTACCTGATCGCAGATGTCTACTGAAGCTGACAAGAAGTACGGCAGATCTCTCGGACAGGCTTGTCTTGAAGGAGGGTCACAAACCAGTACTGAGATCCTTCGTCTCTTGATCCTATGCCTTGGCTGCTATCCGGACGTTCAGCGCCGGGCGCAGGAGGAAATCGACGAGGTCATCGGCTCCAGTCGAATGCCCGTCATTGAGGACTTTGATCAGTTGCCCTATATTCAAGCTCTATTGAAGGAGGTAGCTCTCTCTCGTCGCTCCTACACTGCTGTGATACATGCTTAAATGCTCACCGATAGGTGGTTCGGTTCTTCCCGCCTGATCCTACGGCTGTTCCCCACGCGACAGTCAGCGATGAAGTAGTACGTCTATGACTTCGCTTGGAACGGCATCCAGACTTATATAGAGGCAAGCAGGTCGACAGTTATCTTATTCCTAAGGGATCCACGATTTTCATGAACGTCTGTAAGTATCTCATGAGTAGTTTCTATATTTGGTTTTCTGACTGCCGACCTGCAGATGGCATATACAACGACCCTGCGTCCTTCGACCAGCCAGAAGTCTTCAAGCCCGAACGCTTCTTGCAATCCGAATTTGGTACCAAGCCAGGTGTAGATACCGCTGGGTTCCGTATGGACTTGCATTTTGGGAGCGGAAGGGTAAGTGCAGATGGCAATGTCGATTGGCTGAATACATAGCTTACGTCTCGCTATAGAGACTGTGTCCGGGAAAGAGCCTAGCCAATAGTATAGTGGTGCGCAGCACAGGTTGGGCTTCCTGAGAGCAACGAGCGACTGAGATTGCCTACTCCAGAGCATCAATGCCATGAACCTGATATGGGCCTTCCATTACGAGATGCCCGACATGAAAGGTCGTGATCCGCGCATGCCAATACAGCTGCAAGACTTCACTCCGGTTTGTTATCCCAGTTCCACACGTTGCGACGGAAATTGAAGAAACTGATGTCCGAATATAGGGACTCACATTTGGACCTAAACCGTTCAAATGCGACATTGTAGTGCGAAGCGAAGCACACGCAAATCTCATACGCTCGTCCTATGCCCAGGCCAGGTCGGTATTTGCTATGTTTGAGCAAGAACTTACTCCAGAAGAAACGGAGCGCATTGCCAAATGGTGATGACATGTGGCTCATTCCATCTTCTTGCCGCATGCTCTCCCAGCCTCGTCGAATGACTATCGGGCGACATAGAACAGCAGAGAGGCTCAGCATCCCTTGATGCCCTTTCTTAGGTTGTATCTGTTCATAAGTGCACTTCCGGCATAGATACCAATATCCTGAGGCCTCTTACTCGTAGTGCTTACATATCCTGATGGTGGGCGATGATTAGGACAATTCATGCTCCGACATGAGTATGAGTCCTTACAACTTGAAGGGTACCATATTTGGATGCTTTCTCTGATCGATCGGCAATTGATCCGCCCTTCATGAGTAGGTTCGTCATCTCCGTCCCCCGCTTCTTGTTCACTGCTCCTTGAGCTTGTTCACCATCGCTTCTCCCCGCTTGCTCTCTGCTACAACGTTCCATCAGTCTACTCATTCAGTGCTTAGGCAAGCACCAGCTATATATTGTCAATTAACATAGAGCCTCAAGTAGCCATTCATCCCCACGAGTCAGTAATGTCAGAACGTCTGAACAGCGTCGCTTCGACAACCCTCTGCCTCGCATGCTCATCCTCTCTTCCACCGCAGAAGAACTCAGAGGATTCGAAGCTATTCATTACTTGTTGCTGCTCAAGACCGATATGCTCAAATTGTCTTGCTGCCAATCCTCGACTTGCCAGATACAATCCGTGCTTACGTTGCTTGGGCGGCGTAGGCGTTGTCGGTTCTCGCTCGCAACTAGCGCAACAACATTCACCGTTGCCATCATACGATGATAGCCACGACGCAAAGCATAACACGAAACCCATGAACATCGATGGGGGAGTTCATGACGAGGATGTCTTTGTGTTAGGTGATGAAGACGAAGAGACAGATCAGCTTCCTCCATACAACGATGCTCCTGAGGATCAACCACCATCTGCGTGTGTCCAAAATGCTGAGAGGGGGGACTATGCTATACCCGACACCATGGGAAGCCCGGCATGCGCACCTGTACCTACCTCGCCGGCAATCCAGGATGATGCCCCAACCGCGGAATCTTTATCTCCTTCAGGTCCTGCGAAATACTATATTAAGCCGGGGGACACACTTGTAGGTATAGCCTTGAAGTATCACATAGATGTACGTCAACTTCTGGGTTGAACGTTCTCATCAAGCAACATTCTGATCCAAATCTCCACAGGGCCGCCTCCTTTGTCGGTTAAACAACCTCCCACCCAGTACCCTCCGCACGACGCCGCACCTCCTGCATACTCGCACATATCTCATCTTCCCCCCATCCGTTCAACCACCTGCAGCAGAATCACCTAACAGTACAGTAGACGAAAAGGAGAGGGAAGCAAGACGTGCCCGGGAGCGAGCTGAGAAGCGCTTTCAGACCTTGACAAAGGAGGTTGATCACGACGTCGCTAACGCGTACGTCGCTCTTGCTGAACACGATGGAGACCAACAATCTGAAGTGTCTTATGAGGCGAAGAAGGAAGGTATAGAAGCGAAAGTCAACGGGAGTAGTTCCAACGTGGGGGAGCCCTCCGTAGAAGGACGGGCTATTGGTCATTACCTTGATGACGATGAATGGGAAGCCCAAGAAAGGCGAGAGGGCCGTGGGGTTGCTATTCCAAAGTTTCCACTCTTCCAGGCGGATTCGAGAGGAGACGTGTCACGAAGCGGCACATGGGGATTCTCGCCTTTCTGGAGGAAGAAGTGATGTATCGTATTGACTTGATGTAGCGGTATCGTACACACTCCTGATCATGATCTGACTTCTACTCTAATCATGACCTTTTGTCAGGACCTGTATCGCAAAGCCTTGGGCGATGAGGACCACGCTCATCAACTGTTGATGTTATCATTCAGCACTGCCGTTGTATTCATACTAGACAAATCTCGCTGCTACCAAGTATGAGCAAACAACAGGAATCACATTGACCATGACATCCTCGACAACTTACAGCTGGAAATGGCTACATGCAGCCCAAAGAAACACTCAAGCTAGTCAAGCTCACTCATGCCGTCCTGGCATTTGTTCGAAGTACCTGTGCAAGGGGATCTAGGCCGATGTTGCGATGGTATCGTGCTAACAGCTCCAGGAAACCAGTTGCACAAGTCCGGTATGTCGATCTGTGTACTGTGTTCAAAAGATCCATCATCAGTACTACATGGTCATCCTATAGCCGAACGACTAGCCACTCCGCATGCGGGGCATATCTCCGACGAGTTGCAATGTATTGATATGTTCCGTTGTCAGGCAGTACTATTGGTTACCAGAATACAACGTCTTACTACGGAACTCTCAGATTGGCTATATCGCAAGATCATGGCGAGGTATGTCTCTGCTATGTCGTGCACAGCTCCTCGCTACCTGCATTGGCTCATTCTGACTCTATTCCTCATAGCTTGGTCGTTGGGCGCGACAGGATGCGTGGAACAGAAGGATTGTATCCCGCACTCAAGGCAAAGCTGTGAGATCAATTTCAGAGGAGCTTGCAGCCTCTATCCACGGAACACCCGTAGGCTGTCAAAAATACAGCATCGATCGTTCAGACATCGCACCGTTCTGCTCGCCGCTCTTTGACACGTAGATAACGATCGTCACGACCGGTCTACGTTACAAATGTCCGACATTGTCGTCTCTCGTTAGGATTTCATTGCACGTCTGGGACCTCAAGGATTGCTACATACCGGTAGCATTGGTGAGAAGCATCAGAATGCGGTGTCAAT
>JSYW01003700.1:0-10487 GCA_000787475.1 Lentinus polychrous
TCTGGCTGGTTTTCAATGACGAAGATCGGAGGAACGCCGCTCTGGAAGACCCCACTCTACCGGAAACACCCTTTCAGTGTAACGTTCCAGCGCCTCATTAAGGCTGCTTTCCACCTTGCCGTCGATGAAATCGAATACTATGTGAAGAAATATGGCATAGAGCACCGGTATGTCTTCAGTTATTGCTAGCCAAGAGCTCTGTGTGATCAATTCTGCAGCGATGCGCATCTCGCCAATGTGCATTTCACGATGCAGGACAATCAGCCTGTGAAGGCGCATCTGCTCGATTGGTAGGTTTGTCAGTACATTTATGGAGTTTGCACTCATTTCAATCCAGGGGTATCGCCGTGCGGATGAGTTACGACGGGAAGCAATATGTTCGCGGAGACGACATTCTCGTCTGGCAGGACAGCGGAGCAGGACAGAAGTATACTCCTGATAAATTCGTAAGCTACACTACCGTCTGTCTACTGTACCTCTCACAGGTCGCCAACAGAGACGGTACTGGATTACGTGGATGGTGAAGACAGAGTACGAGGCAAATATGAAGAGAGGCACCATCACCGATAAGGATGGCAGGGAGTTCTTGAAGGACATAGATTGGTGGTGTGCACGCTAGGGCGCTTGTGACCTCTTCAGCATCGCACCAACCCGCTGTAACGCATGCCCGTTGGATTCATAGTGAACATGTGGAACTGTCCGCCCGTGTACATGATATGATTTCCATTCTATTGTAGCTCCTGAGGCCTGAGACCTGAGACCCCATGTTTCTTACTCAATTCATATTGAATGTGACATTACTTCGTTGACGCAGAGACCTCCAGCACCTTCCGCATGACCGTGTCAACCATGTCCTTCATTGACACCGTCGTACTGTCGAACAGCATCAGTCCCTGCACCCTCTCAGACGCGTCACCTTTCTCGACGTCGCCGTTCTTGAAAATATGCTTATGAGCGCGAATATAGGCCGGCCAGACAATTCTCTCCCAGTATTGAGGGGGGTCACGCCATAGGTCTCCCTCTGTCGGCGTGTTTAGTTCTTGTGAGCGATATAGCTAGATTGTAGTGCTTACCAGGTGTGTAGTAGGACCGAGCCTCGCGTCTAGCCTTCGCCACATCCTCTGGCACACGGATGAACGCGCGCACATCCAGGTTTGAGACGATGCGCTGCATGATTGGTAGCCATCAATCCAGGCGTGCGATGGAACAAATATTTGCGTCATTAGATCTCGGACTGACCTCGTCCCAGTAGAGCAAGAACCCGTCGACAACTGCCCAAACAAGTTTCTCGCCATACTTTTCTAAATGTTCCGCGGCCAGTTTCTCGCTTTGAGCCTTCCAAGCCGCGATGGTCTTGTCATCTACAGGTACGTTCGCGGTTTCGTTGAAGCTGTCGAAGGACTGGTGGTCGGCCGGAAGAACGCCAGTCTTCTTCAGCTCAGACAGGAATGCCGCCATTCGATCCCAATCAATAGCACCCTCAGCATCGTCCCAATTGGCGAATCCAAATTCTGGGTCTACTGGGAGCTGCTCAGCAGGCTGAACAGGGATCGCATCAGCATCACAGAAGAGAAAATCTATGCCAGTATCCACAAACCGGTACAAAATCCTGCAGAATCAATCAGAATAAATCGGCGGGAGCTGAGCAACTAGGGCAAACGAGACGCACATCCTGGTGAACCGTGAAGCTATTGGGGAGACAGTTTCTGAGATGCTTTGCCAACGTCGTCTTTCCGGAGGAAGTCGCCCCACTTGACAAACGCCGAACGTAAGCGCGGGCAAAGAACTCAAGGAGAGTACAGGTGACCACCTACCCAATACCGATTGTAATGATCCGTGTCGAGCTAACACTCATATCTCAAAGAGTCTGTTTGTGGACAGGGATGGCGAGGGCTGCTGGGATACGATGGTGTAAGTGCAATTGGGAGAATCATCGTGATATGTCGAAACTGCTTATGATCATTTCCGACAATCTAGGTTAACATTCGGTCGTCCCGTCTCAGAAGGGTCGCCTTCTCTCCGCTAGTTGAGTCTCTCCGAATTGTGGGAAGTAATGCATACTTAGGGACCACGATGTGCCACGATTCGACATTCGTGAGTAGTAAGGTGAACACTCTATCAGACGTCGAAGCTTTCCATGCTCCGTCCCTTTGTACTACGTACCTGCTCAGCCTCAGCAAGCATGGAACTAGAAGCTTTCTGGGAGAACGATATCATTGCTGAGCGCGGAGCGCTGAGGGTCATAAGGGTACTGGATATTCTATGTAGGTGTCGTAGCTTCATCGGAATGTTCTGCGATTTATGCACATACTTGACAGACTTGACGTTTGTGCAGAATGCATCATTGCATGGAAGCTCGTTGCATCAGGGATGGTGGATTCGAATTCAACTCCTTAGTTATCGAGACTTCACGGCGTTGCTTCAGTGGCATGATGCATGCCCCGGTCCCTATTCTCAGTTCTGTAAGTGCTTGCCGCCGCCTCGCGCGGCATCCCGGAGCAGTGCAGCTACATGCAAGGACGCATTCAAGTTCTGGACGCATTCGCAAATTGGCTACTTGGCAAGCGCCAGTACTAGTGCTGTCATTGATATCGATTGCAATGAATATTGATACTGTCAATGCCATGTCCTCGAATAAGCCGTCCCACCATTGGGCGCAACAATGTATAGCTACTGGGCAAGTATATATACCGGTTGGGTTGCTGATGGTTTGACATGCCAGATAGGCCCTGATTGTCCCACTGGACGAAATATCTTCACTCTGAATCCTGAGCCTCCGTCATGAATTACCCAAAACTTGTCGCCTTAGACACAGAGTACGCCCATACGCACTTCTCCCTCTCATGGCTATATGCTCATGACACTCTCCAGTTGGACCATCTTCTGGGGTTGGCTCGATGCCAACCAATGGGGAAAGGGCCGCTGTGCCAGGTCACCTATCGAGGACAATATCACCAAGATCAATTACTGGGAAATACAAGATTGCTCGTCAGTGACAATATTCTAAAATTACTTGCTCTCGTTAACTCAGCTAATTGCAGCAACCCCGGACTCAAGTGCGGTATGTACGCAGATATCCCGCGTATCATCCAAGACATCAAGAAGAATGGTGCGAAGCTTGCCATCGTCTCCCGCAATACGAGCAAGGCGATGTGAGTGTCGACGAAATGTCGTCGAGAATATCTACTTATGTCCTTCCCAGGTGTGACCGAGCACTTTGGTATTATCACGTACAGGATGCGAATGGCAAGGATCGATCCCTCATTGACCTCGTTGACTTCGACGAAGTCTACAACTGTCAGTGACATTTTCTGGCCTTCTCATGTGTATCTGGTCTCATGAGTAATCAATAGCGGACAAAGTACACCACTTCCGTAAGATCAAAGGCTGGACTAACTTCGACTACTCAGACATGGTGATCAGCCATCGTTTTGCATCAACATCTTGTGGTCCTAACTTGAGCATCCAGATTCTATACGACGACGAGGCCATCAACAACACCGTCGAGATGATGCTTGGTGCGGGGTCAGCTCAATCCTTGTTAGAGAAGATCTGATTCCTTGCCGTAATTAGGGGTGACATTCCAAGTGTCGCGAGACCAAAAGGGCCTGACCTGGGCAAATTATCAAGAGGGGCTGGCGATGTGGCGCCGCAACAAAGCAATACACAGTCCATGGCACGGGTTGGATCTGAGGAGGTATCCGAAGAAGAAGTTCCTTGGGTATTCTGGGATGGACCTCGATACCATCAAGCTCCTCGAGGCGGGGGGCAGACGACACGACCGAAAGGAAGCGGCGCGGTGGGGATACGCGATGTATGTCGCGGATGATCCAGCAATGTCAGTTCCGCCCCCTCATGCGCTGTTTTGGCTCTCATTTCATGCTGGCATTAGAGCGAAGTACTTCTCAGATTGGATCAAGAGGACGGCGTTCGGCCCACAAGCCCAAACTATCGTCTGTGCCATATACGCCAGGGACGGTGACATTTTTGATCGCATGAACAAGGTCATTCTTTACCCCTGTAACACCGTGCAGACGGTCCACAGCTAATACCTAAGACAGGTCTGGATGCCAGACTGGCAAGACCACTGGATTAATGTTAACTCTGGGAATGCCTTCAAAATCGCCTGGGGCCAAGAAGACCTAAACCGTCTGATTGCATCATGGGGAGTACAGAAGCCATACATCCTCTTCGCAAGGCATCCGAATATGGGAGCGGGCTTCCCGGTCCCCAACAACCGGCGATGGAACGAGATGGTTGTTTACCCGCAGGTGCAGGAGAATCTGATAGTCATCCGACGGATGTCGGACCAGGAATTGAACCAGGCGATCAGGAATCCGAGCCTGCACATTCATTACGAGCAGAAGATTTCACCTTGGCACATCACGGTGCCGCAGGAAGCTCGAGTGGATTTTGCCAGACATAATGAACATTTCGTCTAGTTGAAGCTGCCAGTGGAGCGTTTGTATAGCGTTTTCTGTTGGTGCACTTTTCGAATCATGGGCTTCAGACTGGATCGGTCGTCGTAGTTAGAGAAAATGTTGCTCGGAGTAATTAGGCTATAACATGCAGTATCCTTGTTCTTTATCTGTACAATAAATCAGTCACTGGCTATGTGATATAAAAATACGGATAGCTCGGGTGTCAGCGCACGTTATTTAGGTGCTTTCCTGGGGACGAGCAACCAACTTCCAGCCTCTCACTTGATCATGCTTGATCCGGGCGAGTCCCCCTGGAATGGCCTCCAAACCTCCGATGTATTCGGTTGTGAGGGGCTAAAAGAAGTGCAACTATTAGTCGGAAGGGCCAAATGTGTGCGTAACCTGCAACATACTTTGATCTCTCCCTTCTCCAACAATTCTGTGAGCTTCGGGATGAACTCTAGCGTGAGCTCCCTGTACTGCGGCAGCGGGAAGGAACCCTGGGTGTAAGCAAAATGCTTCTTGTCGTTCGCAGCCCTCTGCTTGAGCTCAGACAAAGGCTGGAGGACGTCAATCAGTGTCCCTCCTGGTGCCAACACTTCGTATCCCAGTTTTTGAACTTCTGGAAGACCAATTCCATCATATACGTATGGGATCGGGGCACCGGCAATCTTCTTGACCTCTTCCACAAGCTGGTCGAAGGGAAGGTTCCGATCTACAACATGAGTAGCTCCGCGGGATTTGAGCAGCTCAGTATGCTGCAAAGATGCAGTTGCGATGATGGGAGAGAAGCCAGAAAGTCTTGCAAATTGGATCGCTAGCATTGAGGTCAGACTGAATGAATCCTTATGACTAATGCAGGTACTGACCAAACTGGGATGTGGATGAAGCCCCCGACAGGACTACGAATGGCTGGCCCGTATATTGACCTTTCCAGAACGGCGTCGCCTCGGCGCCATTCCGTTCCGTCGGTGAGGTCCTTGAGCCGTAGATCCCATTGAAGGCAGTGAGTACCCCGACTGGCAAGGTTGCTCCTTCATCGAAGCTGATGTTTTCCGGTATCTCGTAGGCGGAGTGGGTCAATCTCGGAAATTCCAGGTTCTACAGGACATCAAATGCTAGTGGTACTCACCTTGACAGCGAATATGGCTTGCGAAATAGCGTACTGCTGGAAGGTGGCAACTCTATTGGAGATAAGGGTGGTCCCGAATATCCTGTCATTCACATCATATCAGCTATGGACGCAAGGGGAGCAGTACCTGGGGAGACATACACCCTGTCGCCTACGACTAGATTGGAAACTTCAGGTCCCAGCTCCACGACGACACCTGCGCCATCTAAACCAATAACACCCGGAAAGGTCGATAAAGGAAATCCAAACTCGTGAACCTTCCAATCTGCAGGATTCAGTGCGGTCGCCTCGACGCGTATGAGAACTTCGCCAACTTCCGGTTTATAGACATCGATGGTGTCGACCACCAAAGGGGCCTTTTTGACAGGGATAACCAGGGCTTTCTGTTTGGTCGGGATAGACATGGTCGATATGCGATCGAACTTATGGGTTGAGTGAATATGATCAGCGAAGATGTGACGACAGCCAGAAGACAGAAGCGGAGACACTCGACCAGCTTTATATCGTGCTGCAAACCTCGTGATTGGAGCTATCACCATAGGAGCAATCTCCGGAGATTTGTCCTATGATGTCGATACTTGGTAAACCTACTGTAAAGCTCAGAACGATGACGTTAGAATTCGTGCAACAATGTGAGAGTGCGCTGACAAACTTTCCCATCTACCTTTCGAGGCGTCAGTAAGTCGTCAGAATAGTTGAAGAGACGTATGGTTATTGAGTTCTCCGATTTCATCGGATTTCCTTATAGGCTTGATAACACCTTCCATGAAGCACACCATGTTGAACGTTGCAACGCTGATGTGGATTACGAAGAAAAGATATGACATTCTCATTGACCGAGCCATTCTAATCAGGATGCAAACCTTGAAAATCCGCGTAGTTCGATAGTGTGCAACTCCAGATGCCCAGATAACTTGGTAATAACTTGCTATGAATAGCCATTAGTTTGTATAACGTATACGGCAGCGCTTGAACGCAATAAGATGTCTCTTGCAGATGATGACAAGCTTTCTTCCGCTCACTTGACGGTTCTTCAGACGAGCGAGTCTATCAGGAATGGCGGCCAAACCACCCGAGATGTACTCCGGTACGTTAGACTTGACTGGAATATATTGACGGTCAGATTCGGAGACTGGAGATGAACCAAGCACACGTTACCTTCATCTCTCACTTCTGCAGTAGTTCGGGTAGCTTTGGCAGGAACTCTTTGACAAGCTCTTTGAGCTGTGGGTAGTTAAACCCACCGTAAGTCCAAACCAGTTTTCTTGCTAGTCCGGTGAGAACGCCGACTCCGTCGTCAGGGCCTATAATGAATGTATGCGCCAAACTTGTATCTTTCCTGCGGCGAGTTGTGTAGCGCACGATACAAGACGTGAGCGATTCCGAACGACTTCATTCGTCGACGCCGTGACTCGGAACCAGATTGTCCGAGGCGTACCTTCCGCACCGGTCGATACAACTGTGGGCATGGGTAGAGAGTTGGTTACGACAAACGACATACACATTTTTTGCTTGCATAGAATCAGAGTAGTTCGCGGGGGTCACTCTTACATTAGATGTTGTAGACTATGGAGGAACAGAGTCACAGACTCGGGGTAGTTCGAAGTGCAAGTGCTGACGGCACGTGCTCTAGTAAAGTGCTGTGGTAATCGAGCGCTGTCAACCATACCCCTCTGCACCAGTACTTAGTTTTGAGTCATGTCTTCGAAGTTCGCATTATCTTCATCTACCACCGTTTCATACGGCAGCTTGGTCGACAAATAGTCTTGCCAAATCTCCTATAAGCTCCTGATCTCGAATGGCATCATATCTTCGCAGCTGGTTGACCTCGCAAACGCCAAACCCAATACCCAAGTTGACTGAGACGCCTCCGAAAGACGAAGACGACGACGATGCAGAAACAATCCGAGGGGACGATGATAATGACGACGAGGACGATTCGCCCCCTGCATTCCCCAGTTTGAATAGTGCACAACGTGCAGGGAGTAGTAACGGAGCTACTGCATCTGCAGTCCCGAGGATTCTCACAGACTCTGACCGAATGCCTCCCCCGCCATTGCCTGGCCTTGCCAATAGAAAGCCCGGTGTTCCCGCCTCGTCTTCTCTCAATGTCTCCTCGACGTCGTCGTCTCTTGCTCCGCCGCCGACTACTGTGAAAGCTCCTGCCAAAAAGTCAAGAAAAGTCGCGCTTGCCCCGGGACATGGTCCCCTTGACTGGGCGAATCTAAAGAAGTCCGGGCAGGATCTCAGGGTATGTCAAAACCAGAATGATGTTCGAAAGCCTCTGACCGAAAGCAGGGCGTAGACACTTTGATGCGGATCCCGATGTCTGTGCTAAAGCAGCACAACAAGCGGGACGATGCGTGGTCAGCATTCAACGGCAAGGTATACAACATAACGCCGTATTTGCCCTATCATCCTGGGGGTGAGAAGGAGTTAATGCGCGTTGCAGGACGTGATGGGACCAAATTGTTTAGTGCGTGTGCACCGTGTCCTCTCAACGAGTCACGCAACTAACGAGTTCGCAGTGCTGACCCACGCATGGGTCAATATTGACTACATGCTTGATGCATGTCTCGTTGGCTTCCTCGTTCCTGATTCATGATAGACTCTCGATGCCCGATTGTGGCGCGACGCCTCCATAGACGAATACTTGACGGTGCATACTAAACATTCCATGACGGTTATCAATAGAAATCAACGATTACTCAGGGAGCTGAGAATGCTAATATACAACTAGCAAAGAAGCCCCTTCAGATACAAGGAGGTGTTTTGCGTTACGTCTTGGTTACCATCTTCGTTGAATTCCCTCCCAGCCACGTTGGCATCCTCTGTGCATCCAGTGAGTTATTGCATCTCGATTTGTTTGTGGCGACTACATCGTCTCCTTCTGAAGCAGACTGCTTGCTGGATTTTTCTGCTCACCTCGCTCCATCTATTTGACGGCTTTCATCTCATGCTCGTTACATGATTGCAACGATTCTATCGACTTCATGCAAAATGAAACAGAGTCGTTGGCCATATTCCAATAACACACACAATTCTCATATGGAAACAATCCAAAGAAAGTAGGACACGCAGCGAGATAGTATGTAATCCGACAAAAATACAAACACATTTGTCAGACGAAATCAAAGGACGGTACTGTTCTGAAATGTCGATGTCAGATTCTCCACAGATTTTGGCCAATCAAATCGGACGGGAGGGAGTTCGAATACTGCCATCTGTTTGAGGAAGTTGTGCCACTGCGTCTGCTTATCACGGAAATCCTTCAGATCGGCTAGCTGAGCGTTGGAGGGCGTCCGAAGTTGCAGGACGTAAATGTAATCTGAGAAGTCGCCTTGGTGATAAATCTGGAACGTGTTCTCTCCCTCCTTTGCTTGGGAGGAGAGATCGTACAGGTAGTCCTTCGTGGTCTGCGAATGGACTGGTGAGGTTTGGTCGACATGGTGGTGATGATACTTACATTGAATGGTGGATAGAGGGCCTGCCATAGCGCGTCGTTGAGCTTGGACTGGATTCGGCACTTGGTCTGCCAAGGGAGAGGGTCGCCCAAGACGGAGTGGGGCTCAGCACCCGAGTTATGTTCAAGCACCTTGAAACCAACTTCCGCACGATGGACCGACAGAGTCAACGCCAAACTGGCCGACATATCACTACGTGATTCACTGTTGAGGGACGAAGCAACAAATATGAATGGAGGGCTTATCAACTCACTCTGGGACCTCTAAGCGCCTATTCCACAGCGAGATGGCTTCCATCTGTTCGTGCGTAATATCGAATTTGAACGTCTGCGTCTTGCCTACGAAGATTGTTCTGGTTCCATGATGGAGGGCGACTATACGTGCATACGGCATAGGTACTGGAGCCTCGACAACCTCGCCGCATTCGATTGGCAACGATGTTGAGGGTTGCACGCTTCCCTCTCGAGTGGGAGCTACATCAGAAATTTCGCCCTCTTCACGTTCAGCCACCAAGGCACCGGGAGCTTCAGCTTCCTGCTCCAATGCCGACAGAGAGAATAATCCCCTTTTAGGCTTGGAATCTAGAGGTACGCTCCTGGAAGGGGCTTCTTCCGCTTGTTGAGCAGTTATACGCAAGTCGCCTCCGTCAACTGCAACTGTGGTGATCTTTTGTGCGGGTTGTACATTAGTGTCGTCCTCCATGATTGCGTCAACGTTTGTATCATCGGCTAGAAGTTGAGATACTTCACGTTGCGAGGTGTCGGTTGAGATCGCCGGCGCTCCTCCAGCAGCCACGCTCTCTGAGGAGTGAGCCTCAGGCGCGATTGTGGCCAATACGGCATCGCTGTCGCCCACGTCCGAGGCAGAACTGATCAGCTCATCGACCTCTTCTTCCATGGGCTCGTCACTGATCGCAGACGGAGGCTCGGGCGACTCCGATTTCACCACGATAGTCTCGATCGGTGTAAGCAGAGACTCCCGAGGTATTGGTGCTGGATTACGTGTCGAGCTACCCTTCACTGGATCAATGGCGGTTGACGGTGTATTCGGTTTGGAAGAGACCATTGGAGTGGTACTTGGTCCCTTCTGCGGAGAAGCACTGCGTCCCTCAGCTACTCCACCAGTAGCAGTCGTTGGCGTAGTGCGATTCATGTCCGTGTGAGATATATCTGGAGGTAGTCTCGGTTGATCTGCGGGTGGTTGCGATGAGTGAGCTTGCGAAGGTAACGTTGAAGTAGGGGGAATTGAATCTGGCGGCGAATGCTTTGTCTGAGCAATGGGACTCGAGCGTCGCGATTCGTTTGGCACAGAACGAGGTTGTGGTTGTGCAGCTTGGCGTTCCTGATCAGGAACGGATGGTTTAGATGCTTTCTCAACCAGACTTTCGTTTGTAGGCGCATCAATGATCTCGATGTCGTCGTCAATCACAATGGTTGCTTTCTCAGCACGACATTCGCTTGCAGGGGGGTC
>JSYW01003715.1:0-20257 GCA_000787475.1 Lentinus polychrous
CGGATTACTTCGGAAAAGTTATGAATATGCAAGCATTCATTACATGGCTATCTTGTAACTCGGTAGCTACAAAGGCAGGTTCTATTGATGCAAGTACTGTGTAGGGTTCCTTAGTAGATCAATGAATGAATGGATCAAGCGGACGGCGGTCGGTTCGAGCATATGTACTCGAGGTAGCTCAGTTCACATAGATTACGTAACTGGTGCGGTTCATCTGATTTTCTTGCTACGCGCGAACGCCAATCTGGCGCGCAGGTGTTCACTCTCCTCAGTGTCCTCACCGCTCCTCGACCTCTCCTCCGAGACTTTGTTCTCACTCACAATATCCTTGTTTACTGTACTACATACCTTTGAATATCTTCTTACTATGAACGGACACAGTGGACCGAGTAATGGAGTCGCTGCAACGGTGCAAAACGACCACTATTTGAGCCACACAGAGGGATCCCCCAACTCAAGCGGCGTTCCAGTTGCTAATGGCTATCCAACGTGCGTAACATTCAAACTTGTGTTGTTTCATATCTTGTCATATCTCCGGTGCTCGCCACACTGAGCCTTGCCCATGCCTCGTTCACGGAACGAGCTCGTTAAACTTTTGCCACCGTGTTACCTCGTACGCCAGGGTGTATGTTGCGTCCAGAGGAAGGGAGTTCCCGATGTGGCATAGTTGCAGCTATTGCTCATTGCCAGCCATGATCTTACTATTGTAGCTTGTTACATGCCCGGAATATGATCCCCCATTATCTCTTTGTTTTGCTCGTTGCAACGCGTCCGCCATCCTTGACATCTAGGCGCTAACGATAATGGTTTTTATAGCACGCCTTCGGTATTTCACTTGCATAATGAAGCCATTGTAAATCATCTGTATCATGCTGGCTATCAAACGGGTGTACGTATCCTAGTATTCTTCGCGTGTTTGGCCCAGCCTGATATTCTCGTTTCGTCGCGCCTAGAATTACGCAGATACCATCCTGGTCAGTTCACGGTTGCTTGACAAGACTGAACACGCGATATACTGAATGGTTCGTGCAGCATGTCCACGGGAATGCTTACAGGTTACACGCGATCATCCTTTCACGTTCGCCTTTCCTGGCACATCTAATGTCCACATCTCCGCAATCGGGTGGGCAGAGGACCATCTATGTTCATCTGGAACAAGAACCTGAAGTGACGCAAGATGTAAGCTTATGCTTTCATTGACCCGTTAAACGCAGTCTAACGTAATTCCGCAGGGGTTTGCTATCGGTACGTTGATGCGCGTGGCATCCATGCTTTGGTCTTGTTCTAATTCTGTACTTGTCAGCTTTGGGTTTCCTATATTCGCCAGAATCTCTGAACGTCGTCCGACCGGAAAATGCCCGAGGCGTCCTGGCAGCCTCATGCTTGCTGGGCGGCATGGACTACCTATCCAATTATGCCTACGATATGTGCAGGCAGTCGATAACTCTCGATACCATCGGCGAATGGCTGGAGTTTGTTGACTCAATGTCGGCCCCTTCGTCAGATGGGTCCAGCACACCCATTACTCCTATCGAGCCGCATCGCTTGGCGGTATCCAGGACCGCCGTGTTTGGCCCATACGCAGAGAGGTTGAGGGACGATGTCTTCAACTTCTTGGTGGTGACCCTGCCTAACATGTTGAATGTCGGCGACATCGCGAGTCCGATGACCCCGCAGGGTGACAGCCAGGTGCAAGATGCAGGTAGAGAGACTCTGTTACAAGTGTTCGCACGAGTCCCCTTCGACCTGTTCAAAACCGCGGTCGAGTCCCCAAGTTTCCGCATTGGTACGAATCTTATGCTTCTGTTGTAGATTCACGCATAAACCTCTCCTTGCGTTTGTCTAGGCTCCGATCAGGCCCGGTTCAAGTTTGCAAAAGACGCCATCGAACTTCGCAAGCGCGACGTTGCGCGCGGTCAGGGTGCCGAAGAGACAGTTGTCCTTGCCTTCGGCAGCACGAATCCAGGAGGGAGCTCTGTCCTCGTCACTCGCAAGTTGCGCAAGCGTCCTCTGTGGAAGGTCAACTCGTGATTGTCCCGTTTGTTATGCTCTATTTCATCATCGTACAGTACGTCGTCTAGTCAGTTGTTTTGCTTTGTATCTTTCTGCACACCTTTCGAGAGTTTCTTGGAGTTCCCATCCGCGCATCGGACTGTTCCACACATCCCATTATACATACAACCCATAGGGCCATGTGCCACTGCCGGGGCCTTTCAAAATGAAATGGTTTATGAAACGGAATGCGGGCCTTGCCCTCCCGCTGTGATCCGGGATGGACCTACAAGCCGTGAATGGCACCGTACATGAATTGCCACGTGGGTTTGGCAGGAAATGTCGACCTTGAAAGTTGAAAGCTAACAATTATAGTCAAGGCCCGGGCGGTGCCTGACATTTAGGCTCTCACCGTCGCAGCTGGTTCTGTGGCGTATGTACGACGTACACAACCAGCTCGCGTCGTTCGAAACGATATACAGCTCAATGCTCAACAAGGTTCCATCTTCGTCCTCTTTCAAACCGCACAGCAAAACAAAACACAGCTTCCACGCCACTATCGATAGACTTTAGTTCCCATGCTTGAGTGCCTTGCGGTTCAATCACGGTAGCAGGGTATAGGTCACGGCCGCTGGTTCCGCAAAGCATATCAGCCTCCGGGTTGCGCAAGTATTATGCACTCTCCTCACATAGGCCTTCCTCCCATAACGCACCATGACCGAGAACGACCCCTACGACTTGTTTTTCACGGGTAGAGATGACCCTCGGGATGGTTGCATCATGATGGGCCATGTAGGGCAACGTCCGATTTACTACCACTGCGAGACCACGACGACGACGAACTCGACAAGGACAACGGTAAGGTTTCTGTTTGACGTTCCCAAAGTGACATTGGGCCACTCAGCACCCAGGGTTTGCATCTTGTGCCTGGACAGTTTTACCGCGACGCCAACCCTGTAGCGCAGTTTGAGTGGTCACTTGGCTATCATCTGGGCAATGTCAGTGTAGGAAGTAGACACATACCGATGACATACCTGGTAATGCCGGGGACTACGTCAAAGTAGGGAATCACACTTCCCCAAAGTATCATCCCTATTGACCTGCCTTGACACACGCATGCAGTGCGCGGATGTTCGCCAGCGGTCCCCGACGATACGAATGGCGGAGAACCCCAGACGGTGGCTACGACGTACGCCGTGTTCCATACCTGCTTCTTACGATGCTCATCCACGCTTTGCACACAGCTGCACGAAGGTCCCAGCAGTCGCATAGCAGGGTTCCGGAGATTTCCCCAGCCGAGAGAAACACCCGTCGGCCCAGCACATGCTCTCTTACAGTATACATTCGACAATGACGAACTGATGTTGGATTGTCTTCTCGCACTCAGTATCAACAGATGGATTGATTTGCACGGACTCTAGAATAGTGATGATCTTGCATTCCGTTGAAGGATGGAGATGGTGGACATAAGTGATAGGATTACGGATAATATGCACGAATGAGATTCCCTTACTAATATAATCGATAGTCATGTCGTAGCAGCAGCGCGAGACCTAGTAGCGGATTACATCGAAATAATTATAAAGGAAAGAGAAAACGATTGCAGGGAGCCTGGCAATGGAAAGTAGAGAGCGCAAGGTGGTAGGTTGATTATGTCCGAGGGTTCATGGATCGGATCAGTTGTTCCGTCCTTTCCTCCATAGTCCAACGAGCATCAGCGGAGGACCCAATAGAGGAAGTCGCAGAGTGAACGAAAGGTCGTTGGGATTGAGAAGCACCGGGGGCGATATTGAACGATCCGGAATCCATACCACGGGATATGTTCTCAATCAACTGACCAATGTCAGAAGGAGGAACATGGTAGACCTGAAACAATGGGGTTTGATTATCGTTCAATCGTCGTGCCTGTGTCTCTCGAAGGACCATCTATCACTGACCTGTGTCTCCGGTCGGGGACCTTGCCGCGATAGCTTCTTCTTGGACATGAAGGAGATGTTGCTACCTTTGGAGGATTTCCGGCCATGCTCTTTAAAGAACACCTGAACCCCGTCGTTGTCCCTGAGAGAGTATTCAGACGTGAAACTTGCCCGATCACCGTAGAAGGACTCGGCATCGTTGTCCCGCAAACCATTAACGATGGACCTGCACACACGAAGAGCCGCTCAGGCGGGCAGATATCCAAGATAAGCAAACGGTACGAACCATATAGTTTCACCATTCGCCAGCTCGATAATCTCCAGACCTTGGCCATTTTGCAACTGAGTTCCCGGTCCAGCATCGGGGTTCACAGAGCTAGCACCTCTGCTGCTCTCGTTCCCGTAGAAGTCGTACCTACATCAATAGACGACTATGAGATATGTGAGTTGACAAGCAAGTATCCTCCGAAAGCTTACAAGGAATCGTAAGCAGAACTGGATTTCTCCATTTGACCAGGAGGACCGGGGGGAGGAAGTTGGATCTCGGGAACGTTGAAAGCATGCGGTAGCTGCGGAACAGGGGGTGATCCAGGATTACTTGAAGTCGAGAAGCGTTTTCCACTATTGGACTTGGGCGGAGGAGGCGTAGGTGCACGATCGCGAATTGACTTGTTCGACTGCACAGAGCCAGCACCGGCCGAACGACGCTTGTTCGACACAGATTGCTTTCGCAGCAGACCGGTCAAGTCCAGTGCTGAGGAAGCCTTTGGATCAGGCAGGTATATCGTCCTTCGTACGACGGCGTGAGTGGGAACGTCCGGTTCAGGTTTGAAGCTTGCAGCAGCTGATGCAAGTGCGTTTTGACTTTGTCGACTGAATGGCCGAGTATCTGTAGACTGTCGAGGGGAAGCAGTAGTATCGAAACTCGGGCGTCCATCAGTAGGGACAGGTGACTGAGGAGGAGGACCTGCTTGTCCTTGTTGACTGCGCCGTTTGGTGGATACCGATTCCTTCCGCTTTAGCTTCTCCAGCGTAGTCGCTTGCGAAGACAAAGATGGAGAACGAGAGAGAATCAAGGCACTCAAAGCAGCTTGGTCAAGGTCCAAGGCGTTCGCTGCATCGAACAACTGTTGAAGAGCTGCTTCTTGGCCAGGGGAAGATGGTGGAACAGAATCCTCGGGTATAGTGGGACTTGCTACGAAAGCCTGAGGAGTAGTCGGGCGCGGGGACATGGCGCGATACTGTGTCTTTGTAGCTGGGGCGGATTGGACCTGAGGCGAGAGTGGAGGACCAGTACCTAATCCAGAAGCCGGAGGGGATGATGAGGACGAAGTCGTCGAGGCACTCAAAGTATCGTGTTTGTTGCGATGATCTCCCAATGTAGGCGAGAGCTCATTGGCACGCTGCCTCCGGAAGATGCTCATGAACCCTTTGAGACCAGGACCTGCAGATGCGGGCGGGCTGGGAAGAACAGGAGGGGATGTCAGGAATCGAGTGCTCTCGTTCGCGCTCATGATCGCAGGTTCCACGTGAGTCGTAGGCGGGGTGACTGTAATCGTCTGTCCAGGTGGAGGGGACTTCAGCGACAACGGATAAGGTGTGATCTCCTCTCCAGTGGGTACAGGAACCTTGGAACGCAAAGTCCCGCGCAAACGCTTGAACCGCGATCCAAACTTGCTAGAACCTGCTTGAGGTTGTAATAGCTGCTGCTGTTGATGCTGAGTCTGATGAGCCTGATGGCCAGAAGCAGCCGAAGGTGAGCGTAAAGGAATGGTATCAACGCTGGTCGAAGCAGAGACAAGTTTGGGGGAAGAGATCTGGTTAGGACTAATCCGCTTCCTCGTCGAAGCGTTGCCATCTGCAATCTTTGGATTCGAAGGTGACTTGCGAAGCGCAGCCGTGGCAGCCTCTGCACGTCTTTGCACTTCAGCTGCCAACGATGCCGTATCCAGATGATGATTATGTCCATGGGTACTGGAAGGTCCTGGGGAAACAGGCGGTTCGAGTTCCTTGACGGACGAGTTCATCTTGGGTGTTGTCACATCAGGAGACAAGAACATGTCAGAGACATCGGCAACAGGGGAAGAAAGTGGGATGACGGGAGCGGTATTGGGAGAAGAGACGTCCGCCGTCGCGGGAGTCTTAGCTCTCGGGCGGTCCTGCACGCCAAAAAGAGCATCGGCCAGAGCTCGATGTTTCTGACTGGGACTAGGCTGAGTCTGTGGGGACGCAGGAGCTTGAATAACATCTTCAGAAGAAGGGGGTTCTACAGTCATCGATGCCCCCACATTCTTGTGCTGCGGAGCTTGAATACTGTCCACGACGGAGTCTAGGAGTGCGCTAACCTTGGCTATATGCTCGCTATTGGGTGTACGCGACGCCGTCGCCGCCGGTGGTGGCGATGCCGGTTGCTGCTGCGGTGGTTGTGGCTGCTGAGGAGCAGGACTTGCCACCTAATTGGAATATTGATTGAGGTCAAGTCTTTTCATATTATGGTTAGAAGCGAAGAACTTACCCGACTGTCTGGCGCTGGATTTGAATACGTAGATTGCGATGTCGATGGTCGCCTTCTGCGTATCGAGGAAGCACGTTGACGACCCCCCTCAGGTGTAGAAGCCTTTGTCAGAGCGACGCTGACAAGTTTCTCCTGAATGGCGATAAAGTCGCTCTTCACCAATCCGATATCCCGACGAACGATCCTCTCCGCCTCAACTAGTCTCTCATCGGGCGATGAGCTAGAACCAAGACCAGAGCCAGAGCCAGAGCCTGCGGAAGTGGAGGAAGCAGTTTTCTCGTGAACGGCGACGGTAATATCGTGCCATTCCGTCGCGTCCGGGTCAAGTTTACTAAACAGCGTGAACAGCCTATCCTTCTTATGGTCTTCATCCCAAGAGTGATAACTCGAACCAGCAGACTCCAGTGAGGAACGTGAAGAATTCGCAATAGGGGAGAGTAGAGGACCAAGTGAAAAGGAGGATTGTGGGGTGTGGCCGTACCCGTTCTGGCGAGAAGAGCGCCGACTGGGGCTCATAGTAGTAGTACCAAGGCCAGATGACGAGATGACGCCGTTCACCACTGTCGTATTGGATGATGAAACGCTACTGCTGAATTCGGGGAACGTAGGAGACACGGGGGAGTATGCACCGCCATTGTTGCTATAGTTGATGTTGCTGTTCGTAGGCGTAGGGGAACGCGGGGAACGCAAAGGTCGATCAGAAATCTGGATAGGCGAACCCAACTCCATCCCAGACATTGCAGAGGGAGGCCTGACAACATCACCACCGGCGGCGTTCATCGAATTGGAAAACGAGGATGAATGGGTGGCATCGACCCAGGGAGAGTCGGGCAAAGCAGGCGAACGGAGTGACCTGCTATTTGTATTCGACCTTGAAAGCGTCCCTTGTTCAGATTCGACAGCGCCGGGCGCGTCAGCACTGCAGACGCCGATGCTGGCAGTGCTGTTATTCCTGATGTGTCCTAGGGCACTTGTATTCCGATCCCGGGGACTGGTTGGACTCGCGGGAACGTTCCAGGTCACGTTGGAGGGTGTACTTGGCCGAGAGGAATTGGACGGAACGGTAGCTAGAGGTTGGAAGGCGGGAGCGGAGAGTGGTGATGTCGGTCGGCGACCGTGACGGCCGTAGGGAGAGTCTGAGGATGGTTCGGGTGAAGGCGAGGTCGTGCCGCTCCTTGAACGATCTTCGGTAGTCGGCGTGAAACGGCCATTGACACTTCGGTTAAAGAACAACGGCGCAACGGACGCTTGTGGCGTACCAGGGGAAACAGGACGGGAAGTTTGTTGACGGTGTGTAGACGAAGATGAATTACTCCGGTATATATTCGACGCTAGTGATTGTGCGACGGCAGGGCTGGAATGGTTGCCGACTAATGGCAGACGAGGTGATGTCGCGCGAGGTGTAGCAGAAGGAGTTTGGTCGTCAGCATCTAAGGAAGAGTCGTGAGGCGTCATAGGCCGGGGCATGCCAGGAATGTAACCTGGCAAACGGCCATTGGTAGGCGAAGTTGTACGAGATCGAGGATACGGAGAAGCACGCTGAGCTTCATCGGCAATGATTTGTTCGTCTGAAGAGGATTGCCCAGCTTCATAGTCTCCCGGCGATGGCGCAATTGGGCTTGAAGGAGGTTCGGGTTCCGACTGCGCAGACATGGTCGATGAGCAAAAAAGCGAAGGATGTGAAGTGTGAAAAGGCAAGGGGGACGTACCGGTGTTCTAGAAGTGACGGGGGGCACGCGGTTGATGGGTGACCGCTCCATGACAATCTCGTCGTCTCCCTCTTCCTCCAGTTCCTTGATAACCTCGTCAAGCGCAAGGGAAGCACGACGCAAATGCTCGGGGGACAACGTTTTCGATAGCCTCGCGGTAACGGCGTTGTGCGTGTCAGATCTGCTGTCCCCCGATGCATGGCGGTCGGGACTTGCAGGCGCAGAGCTCACAGGGGAATACGTACTGCCCTCAGGAGTGACAGGACGCAGGCTTTGGTTGTCGGAGTACATCGAGTTGTTATTGGCTGCTCGGCTGCTGGTCACCGTACTCATACTCGCATTGGAGGCAGAAGGTGCGAGGGATGAACCTCTACTGTCTGTCCGAGTGCGCTGACTACGAACGTACGAATAGTCTCGAAACTTGCCAGAGCCGAACAGGTTGTTACTCATCCTCCGACTGTATTGGGAGCCCTTACCAGAAGACAGAGACGCACCCGATGACGATGCATGTAGGACTGAGCTGGTCGCCGTATTTGTCGACCGCACAGACTGACTTCCGGCAAGAGACGGCGAGGCGGATATCCTGGAACCGCCATCGTCGTTCGTGGAACTGGCCCTGAGCGAGTCGTTCCCGGCGATACTTTCGTCACCATATGAGCTGGATGTGTTCCTTGATCTTGTTGCCCTGGAATGAAACCGCCCTAACGCCTCCAAGATCATATCTTCCTCCTCCTCCGTGACCTGGTTCTTTGCACCTCGTGCCCTCTGTTCTGCAAACTTGGATTTCAGGTCGTCGATACCAATAGGTACGCCAGAAGAGTTGCGAAGGACACTGAAACGGCGGGTAAGACTGCAGTATTCGTGGCATGATGTGATGGGCATGAGTCCAAGGCGAGGGAGATGAAGATGAAGGGGCGGGAAATGACGACAGAAGCAAGAGGGAATCAGAGATGAGATGCAGTAAGTCAATCGCGTGGTTCACTCACTCTGGAAGAATTAATGACGTTCGGAAGTCGGACACTGGGGGGAGGGCAGGTAAAGGTTCGGTGGGTGCAGGTTGAGCGGGGGGAGGATGGAATGCGGCGTCGGGGACTTGAGCGCGTTTCGCGTCTGACTTCTTGCTGTTGGTCGGCGAAGAAATCAGGTTTAAAGCAAAGCAAGAAGGAGAGCAAAGCGGGAAACGGCCGAGCAGGAAGAATCTTTAAGACGTGTGTGATTCCAGAGAAAGGTGGCCAGCTTACCGAAAACGATGCATGGTTTATTGTTGTGGGCTAGGCTATATCGCAGTCCCTCTAATTCGTAGCCTCGTTGTTTACACGTTGGGACGACCGTGACCTGGGACGTAGGAAAGAGGATGCCGGCAGAGCGTGACAGGCGTGGGGGGCCTGGAGGAGGAGATACCGGAAGAACAAGACCGCGTATCTCGAGCGGGATTTCTGAGGTATCAGAGACAGCCAAGGGGTATGCAGAGCAATCAGAAAATGAATATTTGGTGGAAGAGAAGAGCAGCAAAGCGGAGAAACAAAGAGAGAACGAACGGGCAACGTGGGCGACACGAGTTGGCGGTTGGAAAACAGAAGAGGAAAGAACTGGACGCTGTGGATGATCAACAGGGCCTCTTGCGATTCAGCGGCGCATACAGCCAGCAGAGCACAGAAAAAATGTGAGTGTCGGTCGACGTACGAGGACAAGAGCTGAATGAACCCAAGCGGTCGCCAAACGCTGTACCCGACATTGGACAAGGGGGAACGTGATCTGGGGGTTTCGTGCCTGACTGGCAAATAAACCTCATCATATCCTTCAAACACTCAACGTTCACCGTGATAGTTCTGTCATTATGCCCAAGCAAGCTGAACATCATATATCATTGTTGACCCTGACGACAGTGATAGCTCACAAGCGGGCACGCCCGAGGCACGCCTCTAAATAATTCGTAAAAGAGGCCATAGTATGTATAAAGAAATAGCACGTTGCATTGCACCAGCAAGGCCCTTTCTATAGAAAACCTAGGACACGACTGGCGAGCTTTGGCTACCATCCATTCCAGTTCCTAGAAGAAACCACTCCGGCCTAGGAGAATCCACCCTTCCGTGCTTCCCAGGATGGCTTCGCTGCTGTAACATGTATGTTCGCATTCCAGCAAAATAGACCGTCAGACCATTTCAATCACAGGCCGCAACGCCCCCCTGTCACGCTATATGCAAATCCCTGAAAGCTTCCTTTTCACTCGGCTCCGCGCAGAGCCCTCTGTCTGCCCATGAACAAACGTTCGCGGTAGACCCTCTAGGCTCTGGAAACTTCGCCGACCTGAGGTTACGCAGATGGAACTGACCAGCCGAGATTCTTCCTCTCATTGACGTGCATGAATCAGCGATGTCACTGGCCAATGTCAAGTCACTCGACCTCGCCTGATCCTCAAGGCAGGATCAGAGTGCATTACGAAGTTTGAGCTACCAGGCACAGTTGGACCGTGCATTGAGAATCAAGATGACGACGATGTACGTACAGCGCAATTCGGAGAATTCTATCCGCTGTCCGGGGTGCATATGTGTATTTGCTGCTTCAATGAGAACGTCCACCTTGCTAGATCTGGCGTTGTCATTTCGATCCCGACGGTGGATTAGCGGTCAGCCTAAGCCCGGTGGGCTGACGGCAGTACCTGTCGTTCAACACCATCCTGTGCGGTACGTAACAATAACGGATTCTCAGACATGACGTTACTTTGCTGCCACTTTCAAAACTGAGGGTAGAACATACCATGGCATCCCACACAGTCACCGTTCACCGTTAGTAACTAGCTCTTCCAGATTCGCCTCACATTGTATGCATTGCCTCCTGTGGCTTTCACACATACGCAGACTCATGGAAAAGAGAACACGGGAGTTACATTCAGCCTAGTAGGTGCGCTGCGTCGCCGTGCGCAGAGTCGGAGGATGTTACTTACCAGTATTTCCGCCGTATGTTATCTTGATTCTTGATACAATTCAGAAGGGCTACTTGGTGAGGTCAGCTTCTAAAGTTACCGAGGATACCGAGGGGTATACTACGACCGTTCACTTGATACACTTAGGTGAAGTATCTGAACATGACAGATCAATTGCAATTGGTAGTGGTACATCGAAAGTTGAGGGTTTGAGAAATAGAATCGCGACCAACGAACGTATTGATACACGCTGCAAAAACTTCATCCTACTCTGGGACTCTTTACTCATGGTTCATCCGCAAGCTTCTTCCGTCGACATCGTTTCCTATAGATGTTTACGGAGTCGAGGCATACCTGAGTCATAAGGACCGCTCAGCACCATTACCAAGCACTGGAGGGCAAAACAAACGTACTTCTTGGTCCATTCCCTAGCGGTTGCCTGGAACTTGGCCGGGTCGTCTCTCAATTGCTATTGGAGTGGAATGAGGAGAAGACGACAGCCATCAGTCAAACTCTGGTCTGCCGAACACGAGGATCGATGGCTATCTTGTATTTGTAAGAACTTACCGCGGCAATGTCAGGCTCGAAGGGATCGTCCGGGCTAGGGTTGTTCAGTTTCTCTTGGATGACAGCCAATACTATGCATGGAAGTTGGAGTCGGTAGATATGGGAATGTAGGGAGGAGAGAATAGTTCTACGTACCGGAAGATAATGTCACGGTAGGTTTCCACTAAGAATACGAACGACGAGATATGTATCAGTCCGGCTATTGTGTGAGAGCGTAGAACCAGCTTGCAAATGAAGCCGAGTCCTTCTACTAACCTGATCACGCAAGATGGGGACACAGATATGACCCTCTTCGTTGATACCTGGATGGTAGATCTTGGTGGTGAAAGTGACCTAACGGTAAAGGCCGAGAGTGAGGCGTTCAGCATTCACACCTACGATACACGGGAACCGTTCAATTGAGGTACGTACAGAAGGTGGCTTGAATGGGAAGTTCTCCGGGAGATCAAGGTTGAAGTGGAAGATTCCGCCTTTGTAGGGACTTTCGGGCTGTCATAGAGATATCCATATCGGGGAGAGGTGAAAATGCGCTCCGTTCAGTCTTTCTGTCCGAGGGAAATATGGGGTATGGGCGAGTGAAGAGTACATACGGAGGCTTTGATGGTACATTTCCAGTGGAGAATGTTGTTCTCGTCCGGATCCACGGTAACGCCCTATAGATAGCGCATTGCTATGTTGCTGGTATAGTACGAGTTGCTTTGAGACTCACGTCCAGGGGTTTCCTGTGCAGATCCGCTAGTTCCTGTGGCGAAGGATAAGTAACATTGGCTGGAACGTCCATATAAATATAAATGATGTCACCTTCTGGATGCGCCTAGTGGCAGCATATCAGACCAGTAGATCCAGATCAGAGTATGTAACACACACCGTTGAGCTGCCATGTCTTCCTTACAGTGGCGAACAGTTGGAGTGACTGAACCTGAATGAGAGTCGCGGTGGCGCGTTCTTGGAAACGTCGATGTGATCGAGAGCGGCACACGAGCGCCCATAATCGAGTTCAGTAGACGCCCATAATACGTTCTGTTGACCAATGACAAATGTGGCTCTTTTGAGCCTGTTACATGCTGAGATCCCTCCTGTTGAAACCTATCACTGTGGCTTCGACAATTTTTGCGTGGACAGTGGCATCTCGCAGCAGAAAGATACACGCTTGCTCGACCATTTATCCCACCGGCGTATAACAAATTGCACTCATTGTCTCGAATACCTGACTTCCTCGTAAGACGAACGACCACTGTAATTGACCTTCAACTTCATTCCACACAATATGGAAATACCACGCTCTCCAAGGGAGGACTCCCCTGCCGTAACCGTCCTCCCAACCACCTCGCATCCGCCTGTGAACCGGAAACGCAAACACGCCGCAGTGGCAGGCGTCGCCGCTGCGTCATCTCCAGCACCCTCCGAAGGTGGGACCCCAGCCCCCACATCAATAGCGGAGAACGTCTTGCTAAAACACGCGGACTTGTCGACGCGACCCCGTCTGAAGATCTCCCGCCACCCATCTTTCGTACCCATCGCACCTGGCTCACCATACCACACCACCGAACCCGTCATCGTCAATCGACTAAACTTTCGGTATACTCCTGCCGGTTTATCGGACGTTGGTTCTCTGACGACTTGTCGGACCATTGAATCTGCCCCAACATCGTTTCGCGTGTCATGGGAGGATCGAAGTCCGTTCGTGAAAGTGACCACGGATGGGTTAGGTCTGATGGGGGAGAGAGGGTTCAGAAGCGCGCGATGTAACGCGCCGATGCGTGAGGGGAAGTGGTATATGGAGATTAAGATTGAGGCTGGAGGAGGGGAGAAGGCTCCCGATAGTAAACGCAAGGAGGGCAGTCACGTTCGGCTTGGTTGGGCTCGGAGAGAAGCTCCTCTGAGTGCACCTGCTGGATTGGACGGGTATAGCTACGCGTATCGTGACAAGACGGGCGAGAAGGTTACACTGTCGCGTCCGAAACCGTACGGAAAGCCTTTCAAGTCCGGGGATGTGGTTGGCATGTACATCTCCCTCCCGCCCAAGAGGCAACCCAATCCTCGAGATCCTTTCGACCCGGCACATATCAAACGGGAACGTATAGCAATTGACTTCAAAGGTCAAGAATACTTCGAATCTCTGGAATATCCGCAGTCGAAGGAGATGAAAGCTCTCATGGACGCGAACGACAAGAGTAAAGCAAGTAGCTCTACACCTGCCCCAGTTGCGAGTAAAAAATCCGCGACGGTCAAAAACCTTCCTTCGATCCCTAGAGGCAAAACGCCTCACCCGGAAGTGGCACCTCTACGCCCATTACCCACCCTCGGCCCTGATTCTTACATTGCGTTTTTTGTGAATGGCGAGAGTCAGGGTATAGCCTTCCAGGACCTCTATGATTACCTCCCATTGCGTCAAGTCCAAAACAAGACACAGGATAAGAAACGACATAAGGACGGTATTCGAGAGCATAGGGAGAATCACTTCGATGACGGGACTTTGGGATATTATCCTATTATTTCGTTGTTCAATGAGGCGAGAGTAAGGATCAACCCTGGTCCCGATTTTGACTACCCTCCTCCCCCGGATATCGACGCAGTGTTGTCTGGTAATGTGAAGGAGGACGTCAAGCCGTTGTCTCCGGAGCCGGACAGGACTTGGCGTCCGGCGTGTGAACGTTATCCGGAGTTCATGGCCGAACAGTTCGCTTTAGATGACCTTGAAGAGGCTGAGGCGCAAAAAAATCAACAAGTAGGCAGCCCAATCTGTTCACATCTTACATTCGGGCTGACAACATCTCGCAATCTACTCTCTTTCTTCCTTTCCAGACGAACGAGCAGAAGGAACAAGAGGAAGCGGACAAGCTGGAACAACGTCGCGCAAAGAGGCGTGCTCAAGCTGCAGCTCGGAAAGAGCGAGATCGAAAGCATAAAGAAGAGACACAAGAAGCCAAACGACGACGAACGGAAGAGCCCGCCGATCTCAATCCAACCCCGAATCCCAGTCTTACTACACCCGACCAAACACCATCCTTCCCAGCATCCACTTCCCTCCCAGTCTTCCCCGATTACCAATACCTTATGCAATCGACTAGCACACAAGCATACTCTCCTGCGCCCAGCGTCGATATGACATCGATGCATCCGAACGGGCCTAACAGTGAATACAATACCGATTTTGAGGAAGCCGTCGACGATAACCATGATCTGTTGCCGTATGCCGATGGAGATGGGGATGAGGTTGTGACTGGACATCCTACCCCGGCAGGTAATACTACGGATCATGAGGGTGAGGGTGAGCTTACGCTGGATGATGAGATTGCGTTGGCTGCTGGAGAGATTCCAGAGCCGACGCACCATGGGTTGGGAATTACGTATGGCTAAGCTGGCTTCGAAGAATGGACGGAAGTTGTGAACTTAGGCTTTTCCATGCCGATACGCGGACTGCATAGGCTGTTGCCTTGGAATTCTGGTAAATAGTCTCCACTGCTGTTTCCACCCTCAATCTACCGCGAGCGGAGGATGCAAAGGTCTGCCGCGGACGAATCACGCGAACATGCGAATCGATGGGGGCAGGCTCGGGCAGCGACGACGAATTCGTGGATGTACGCGAATCTGGGTTACATACTGCCGTAATCCATTTACGACCAACACGATAACTTCGCCGGGGAGAAGCTCGAGATGGACGTCGGCTGACGATTTACGATGGGTTCGCTTGGAGATTCCGAGCGGGACATACGTGTATCGTACTCATCGATCTTACACATATAACAGTACCGGACTCGGTAGAGAGCAATAATACACGGTTTGAATACATATTGTGGTTAATTATTAGATGGGGTATATTGCGGTAGAATCGAGGGATGAAGGAATGGCCAATCGGGTCATCATAGATAGAAGAAACTCGAAGGAGCGTAGTAAGCTGTGGTTTTCCGCCAGAATAAAGCTTGTTGGAATTCATTGCCATCGAGGGGCGGGAGCACGCACAGCGTACCTATTGAGAACGAGTATGAATAGCGGAAGAAGCGGAAAGGAGCGCATAGGTACTCACCCCACTGTTGTCCCATAACCCTTCTGCTTTTCCACTCGAATGTCGAAGACAAGGTCACCCGTGGTAGGGTCATACTTGACACTGCACCAGTTGCGCCTGCCCATGATGTACTTGTTCTTGGGAGGCGTGCCGTCCGTGTCGTTGGTAAACAAAGGGATCTGCGTAGATTGTTCGTTATGAGCAGTGACTTCCTCTACGAAGTACTATTGCCTACCATGCTCTCGTCTGTATCCATATGGTGCAACGTTCGATGCGTCTTTGTTGCCAATTGTCCCACCATTGTTAGTACTCCATTGGGTGGTCTGTGAACCATCATGTTCAATTGCTGTTAGAACTCATCGAGCTAGCTAAGAACGTACGGAGTGTTGACAATCGCACCTAGTATGCAACCGTTAGCATGCTTCGTCGAATATACGATGTTGTCGGGAACACTCACTAGATACGACATTGATCATGTATCTGAAATCTGCATGAGGAGGAATATCTGGTTTATTCTTTCCTTTGACGAGCGTCTTGAGGACCCCGACTGCAGCGCAGTGGACGTCGCCGCCTAATAGCGACACACGACAATGCTTGGCTCTTGCCACGTTTTGCAATTGTTCAATGAGCCAGTTCCTTTCCGCCTAGAGTGTACGTAGGTCAGTGTAAGAAAATCACCACTTGGGTGACAGAAGACGGCTTGCCTTATGGGCTTTGGCTGTCCAATGGTCGTTCTAGGTCGCATCGTCAGTGAGTTGCAAATAGTACATCTTTGCATCTGTGCTATACTCACTAAATCGTCCAGCAACTCGGCATCTGCATTGAACTTGTTCACAAAGCCCGAAAGCCCAAGCTGACCGTTCCGACCAAGCATAGTCAACGGGTTCAACTTGGACTCCAAAGCGGTCTCCAGGAACACCATGCGCGGGTAAGCTATTGGGATACCAGTCTGTAAAATGAAGTGTTCTATTGTGGACGGTAAGGCATAGACCCGTCGGAACACAGCATCGTATTCTTGCGCACTGCACACTTGGTTCAGCTTTCTCTCAGCTCTATTTGCAAAGGTTTGTATCAGTATGACGGGATCAGATGCGGAGTACATACCGACAATCGAGCAAGAGTATGTATGACTTCGGTCCCAAGTAGGATAGGAACGAATGGGACGGGAAAGGGATCCAGGGACCCTTGGCACCGATTATTGTCGAGCGGAAAGGATGTCGTCGGTCGTCGATTCCATCCACTTCGACTGAAGGAGAGTTAGAGAGCGCCTTGAGCCAGAAAAAGTTACATACCATTGATGAAACACTGGAACAACAGGAAGAAGAAGTATCCTCTCGAACCGATACTGAGGATACGAGTCAGAATGCTGGAGGAACTAGCGGTTCAGTTGCACGCAGAACTTACGTCGAGAAAACAGGAGATTGCATCAAATCGTCAGGGTCTAAGAGAATACTATGAGGACCGGGACGAAAGTCACAGACGATACCTTACTTACAGCTGCCAAAGCCATCAATCTTGACAACCGCGTTTGAGTCGGTCAGTTTGAGGGTACGATCCGAGGATCACTCACCAAGTCTGAGACTACGGTCAGTCACTGAAGAAAACAATACAACTGGTTGTCGCCTGCTCACCATGATCGTCTGAAATAAGGGACACGCAGGTTAGTCAATGATCGCATCGAGATAGCGAGAAGCATACCAAGCATATTGAGCATCGGTCTGGAGAAATCCGACTCATGTTAGCTCAGAAGGAGTTCAGTGAAAGCTAAATCACATACATTGAACTGTTGGCTCGCGCGAACGCACCGCTTCGGAATACCTGACAATAGTGATTGAAGTAGAATCGGTCGATTGCGAAGAGCATTTCCTCGCTGACGGGATACGCTTTCTTGCGATCCGGCTTCGACATAGTCACCCATTCTTGCATCTCAGGTTCACGAACAATACCATCACAATAGAGCTGGTCTCCACCACCAACGAGAACATGGAAAGGCTCCTCGGCGTGCTTTTCTAGTAGGTCTGACCACACAGGATCGTAACCGCTCGCAAAGCCTGGTCCTCGAAAGTCATCTGGGTTTACACCCGCGCTAAAGCCATTGCACTGGTTGCATGTGAGCGGTCAGGTTTCAGTACGCAGCGGTCATAGCACCCACTGAGAACGCTGCCCATCGCATTTCCTGCTGTCGCCCCGGAACGTTGAAGTGCAATGGTTGACCGTTGTTTATCGAGTACGTTATGCGCATCTCATGCTGTGCGAGAGGGATGTGTATCATGAATCGCCAAAATGTAAACGTGCTGTGTTATCAGGATTCAATATCGACTGCCGTCATCATTGCACAGACGGACAGCAACCTACCCCCCATTACCGGCATATACCCATAGTTCTTCTCCGGGTACATGTGTCGACATGGCCGAGGGACTTCTTGCATCATATTCCCCGTGCATGCCCGGAAAGGCTGTCGAATAAGGGTCAGCGGGATGCGGACCAAGGTCCACAGAATGGTGGCCACGACCGCTCCTGGAGCTTGTCCTTCTGTGCATTTGAGCTGCGAGGCTAGGGTCCCATGAATAAGTAAGAGTTGGGTGTGGCTCATAGATAGACCCAGCATCAGCGGCTTCACGTGTATTCAGTTGATTGTTGTCTCGCGCGAAGGAATCATATGCACTAGGACTCACTGACGATCATAGCAGCTCCATGCCAGACACCTTGTTCATCGACGGTATCGTACCGAAGCAAAGGACCTGCCATAAACTGTAGGTGTGGGTTCATCCGTTGTATGCGCAGGTTTTGGGACCGCTCGACTGCGGACAAGCGTGCAAGGTGCCGGGTGGCGTACAGAACAGAGTTGCGAGACCCGATGGTATCCGCCAGAGATGCTTGCGAGTAGTTGGATGCATGGCTCGAATCATAGTGGGAGCCGTTCGTTCCGTAGTACGAAGCCTCGTCTTTCGGAGGAAGCGGAGGAGGGCCTGCAAGGGGAGGAGGTACGAATCCGCCAATGAACGGGCCTTGGTCGGGCATAGGATACACCTCCGGTTCTACGGGGGTGAATCGTCCATCGGGTCCTCTGTGTGGTTGAGACCATAAATTATCATTCTAAAGCCCGTTGAACGACATGGCAGCGAGGATCAGCGCCAACTTTGTCCGGAAGGAATAGCAGCAGGATTGATCCACCTTTTGGGCCCGATGCCTGGCATGCCAGCCGGTGCTATCCATTGTTGCGTACCAAAACTACTTGGAAACAAGTCACAGAGAACGCAGTAGGGTATCTGCTAGGGGTATCCAAAGATAAACTCCAACGGGACCTCGAGGGTCGGAAGGAAGTGGGATGAATTTGAGGATGATCGTGCGAGCGCCGTTTTATGCATGTCGCTTGACAAACTACGAACCGGCTGCGACATGGGATCATCGCCATATGGGGGCTCTCACTGCAATCAACATGCTGTCTTGGATTTTACCTCCCAACCTTGGCAGCACCTGAACCCACAGTGCACGAATCGGACATGGTATATAATCGCACTGAACGCGCGTACCTCGGGGCTGCACTCCCTCAATATTTACCTCACATAGGAAGGTAAAGTCCCCGGAATCAAAAAAGTCGCGTAGTATTATCCGCATTAGTACCGTCCATTCCATTGCATGTAATCCGTACAAGGCTATGGGCTCTATCCCTTGTGCTCCACAACCGTAGTAACCAACTTGCCATCCTTCACCGTTGTCCTGAACATCTCCGGGATAGGATGTTCTACAAAGACGCCCTCCTCCTCACCCTCCTCTGGTATACTGACGTTGATTGCGCTACATTTCGCTGTAGTGATCTCAACACCCAGGCTGTCCTTTGAGAGGTAGATCTGTCCGGAATCAGTAGAATCGAGCTGGATCGTCGGCGCGGTTCCGGTGACTTGCAGTGCAAATGATGGGGAGTTTGTCACGGAGATTGAAGCAATTACTGATTCAACAAGGACGGACGTCTTTACGCAGTTCACTAGAGCGTCGTGTAAGTAGTGGAATGAACATAGCGATCTCAACACATACCGAGGGTGACCGCGTTGACCTTGCCTCGTACTTGGATAGTTGAGTTCTTGCACCCATAGATATTCACGGTTTGACTCTTGTCTCCGTTCTCGACGATCAAACTAGTATCATTCTCATAGTGTTCCTGGGCAGTGCGATGTTGGCAATGTTACAACGAGAAAGGGGATAATAGATTCACTTACAATAAGCCATTTGTTCCCTTCCAGAACAAATTTAGTGGGTTTCTTGCCCGCCAAAGCTTGAGGCTTCGCAGGCTTTGTGGGCTTCTTGTGAGCAGCAGCTGGAGGGATTATCAGTGAGCATCTTCATCGCACGTTCCTACAACTTCAAGGATAGAACGAACCCGAACCAGCCTTTTCAGGGACCACACCGCCTGCACGCAATGCGGGGTTCTTATGTGTCATCTCACTCTTGTCGACCTTGCGCAAGCCCTTGGTGACCTCTTCACCGCGGTTCAGTTCGGCAAAGACTGCAGCTACACCACCTGCAGCGGCGGCGGCTGGCGGAGGTGGAGGTGCAAGAGGAGCAGGCGGGGGCGGTGGGGGTGGGGGTGGAGGGGGACCGCCAGCGGAAGTTGCTGCTCCGGGAGCCCTG